>CAJQZJ010009840.1:3880439-3910617 GCA_907164525.1 Lophiomys imhausi
GGAGGGGATTGTGATTGAGATGTAACTTGAAGAAATAAAAAATAAATTATTAAAAAATTATTTATTACTTCAGGTTACATCTCCATCACAGTGTCCTCTTTCCACCCCTGCCACTCCTGCCCTCCCACCCTCTACCCAATTTCTAATGGGAAACCTAGGAGAGCAAACCACTAAGCAATATGCCTACAGAGGGCTAATATCCATAATTTACAAAGAACTCAAGAAATTAAACACCAAGAAACCAAAGAGTACAATCAGAAAATGGGGAAGAAGCCGGGCAGTGGTGGCGCACGCCTTTAATCCCAGCACTTGGGAGGCAGAGGCAGGCGGATCTTTGTGAGTTGAGGCCATCCTGGTCTACAAAGTGAGTCCAGGACAGCCAGGGCTACACAGAGAAACCCTGTCTCGAAAAACCAAAAAAAAAAAAAAAAAAAAATGGGGAACAGAGCTAAACCTGAGAATTCACAAAGGAGGAATCTCCAATGACTGAGAGACACTTGAAGAAATGCTCAACATTCTTAATCATCAGAGAAATACAACTCAAGATGACTCTGAGAGTCCATCTCACACTTGTCAGAATGGCTAAGATCAAAAATTCAAGCCGGGCAGTGGTGGCGCACACCTTTAATCCCAGCACTTGGTAGGCAGAGGCAGGCGGATCTTTGCGAGTTCGAGGCCATCCTGGTCTACAAATTGAGTCCATGACAGCCAGGGCTACATTGAGAAACCCTGTCTCGAAAAACCAAAAAAAAAAAAAAAAAAAAATTCAAATGACAGCACATACTGGCAAGGCTGTGGAGAAAGGGGAACACTCCTCCACTGCTGGTGGGAGTGCAAACTAGTACAACCATTTTAAGTTTTCTTTGACCATAGATATTACCTCATTATCCCATTCTTTTAAATATTTTCTCAAATTTTCCTCATATAACTTTAACTTTTAATTAAATCCTCTTATTATCTAGTTACAATTATATCTAGCAGAATAAACCAACTGAAGAAAATATTAAAAATTAGAGGATAAATCTGAGAAAAATTTCCAAACAAACCACATAAGTAGAAAGTAGATCAAAGTGGATATTTTAAAAAGTGGTAAAGGATGAGAAATAAGGAGGATGTAAGGAGTCCACTCAAAAAGGAGACATAAAAACTGTAGCCTGTAAAAGAAAATAAAGAAAAAAGTCTAAAAAATGTTATTATGCAGAAATCTGCAAGATTTACACAGAAAGACAGAAGACAATTGGTAAAATTAACAAGTAGCTACACACACACACACACACACACATACACACACACATACACACACACATACACACACACACATACACACACACATACACACACACATACACACACACATACACACATACACACACACATACACACACATACACACACACACATACACACACACACACACACACACACACACACACATACACACACAAAATCAAACAGAGCTTCCTGGAGAATAAGGAAAGCCTGTGGAACATCTGCAAAGTAAGCTAATTAGACAAGAACACTAAACTGATGTTTCCTTCATGAGACTCTGGAAAAGAAAAGGACACTATAGCAAAACTAGGGACATTAAAGGGAAGTAGAAAATTCTTTAGGGAAAAGTCTCAATGTGGGTTCATCAGTTAATCAGTGCTTAATGTAGTCATACCAACATAGGAACTGAATAAAGTTTTAGAAGTACAGAATAGTATATTATATTTTTTCTTCAAATCTAAATTTACTTCTTATCTTGAGATGTTAGTTAATATTATTTTACTAAAAGAATATTTTCTTTGTTTGTAGGATGTTATGATAGAGATACCGAAGTACCCTCCCCAACACTCAATGTTCTTGGTTAGTCATTTCTAATTACTCAGTCTCCCAGAAAAGCACCACAGATCCTGGAGCCCCTGAAAAATGAAATTAGTTTGTTTTCCCACTGCCTTCAGTTTAAGATTGCCTTCTCTAGACAATGGGAGCCAACTCAACTCCTTTACATTGTTAATTATTTTCTCCTGATCTTTCTTTCTCTTTGAGTCTTTTTCTCTGTCCTCCTTTCTCTCTCTCTCTGTTTCTCTGTATCATCTATCTATCTATCTATCTATCTATCTATCTATCTATCTTTCTATCTATCTATCTATCTATCTATCTTTCTATCTATCATTTATCTATCTCCTCCTTCCCTGATTTTTAACCTGAGGAAAAACTGGTTTTCTGGGAAAGTCTATATTCTGTAAGTCAATCTAATAAATATCTTCTCTTAACCAATCATCTTCTATTGGTTCTGTTTCTCTGGAAACCCTTCATTAATACACTTTCTTTTCCTGACTTCCCTATCATTTCCTCTCTCTTACTTTCTTCATGTTCATACATTTGCACACAGAGCCACAAATGTGTGTATAATATTTTATCTTTCCTTTATTTACAGCCACACTCTGTGAAGATATAGCGTATTACAGCAGTCCTCATAATTGGTATTAGGATAGCTTTGAGTCCAATCATTTGAAATGTGATACTAAGCCATTGAGTAGTTCTGTGAACACATTATTTCATATACTTATCAGTCTATTTTTGTTGGATTCTTAGAAGTAAGTGTTATTAAATCTGCTATTTTCATTTGTTTCCTACACACTTAAAATTCACTTTAATGAATGATCACCACGTGGCTTTGTGTTGGCACTTTAACCAGTCAAATCAACCTTTGAAATTGGAACAAAATGGTTTTTGTGGTTTACATTAGTGAATCATTGTATGTTATGAGAGTTTAAACGCAGGAATGGCAAAACACTGCATAAAATATAAGTTGCACCTTAGAGAGTAGTAGTCAGATGAAAATGATCTGAAAAACAAGGTGTGAACATGGGAAAGCAATGAAATGGAAAGTGTACCTGACTAGAAGTAGGAGTGGGCATCTCAAGAGAAACATCACTGCATAAGACAACAAAGGAAAGTAACATTAAGGCTGGAGGCAGTCAAAAATAACCACCAGAACAAGTAAAGAATGTCATCTTCTGCTTCTAATTGGATGTGGATTCTAAATAATTCTGCTTGTTTCTAGCTAGAGTAACTAAAACGTAATTGGATTTTAGATATCCAATATTCTATGTTAATTTATTTAACAAGAAGATGTTTAGGCCAGGGAATGCACAAATGAGTTCTGTGTACTTTGGATGCCCTGATAACTCAAAGCTGAAGGGACATAATATGAAGAACATGGGTTTATGAAAAGCAAGAAGATTCCGATTTTGTTTGTCAGTTTTCTATTGCTGTGACACACTATCTGAGATCATCAGCTTTATAGAGGAAAGATTTAGAGTGGCTCACAGTTTTGGAGGTTTCAATCTATAATCTTTGTTCTGTGGTTTTGAGCCTGTTATGATAAAGTACATCATGGGCAGGGGAGAAAATGTGGCAGCAGAAGCCTGTTAATCTCATAACAGCTTAAGAAAAAAACACAGGAAAGCAAAAGGTCCTAACATCTCCTTCAAGGACATGTCCATACTAATCTACCTTCCTTTTACTAGACCTCTCATCTTAAAAAAAAAACAAAAAACTTATTTCTTTGTTCATTTTACATTCCAATCGGAACCCCCTTCTCTCCCCTCCTCCAGATCCAACCTCCTACCCACTTCTCCAACTCACCCATCCATCCCCCATTGTCCTCCCCAGGTACCAACCCACTCTGGCACATCAAATTGCATCAGAACTAACTGCCTCCTCTTCAACTGAGGCAAGACAAAGCAGTTTTGCTAGGAAAATGGAAGGCATTTTCCAGAGGAAGGCAACAGAGACCAAGTCTGAGATAGTCCCCACTCCAATTGTTAGGGGATGCACTTGAGGATCAAGCAGCCCATCAGCTTTATATGTGTAGTGTGCCTAGGACCAGTCCATGCAGGTTCTTTGGTTGGTGGTTCAGACTCTATGAGTCCCTCCTCTGTCTAACTTAGTTATATAGGTCTTCTTGTAGCGTCCTTGATCACTCCAGCTCCCTGGAACATACCCCTAACTGTAGAGAGCTGCGACGTGCTGCGCCTTAAAGATGGCGCTGGTCTCCGCCTTCCACCAGCCCGACGGTGAGCGCTCTCGGTGGTAAACAAGTCCATATTTGGCTAAGACCGCTGATCTGGCTTGCTTCCGCATACGTGGGCCTCTAAGATAGCACTACGTGGCTTTACTTGATTGGCTGTTCATTTAGTATTTAGCCTGTGGGTTGGGTCTGCCCGGCCCTTTTTCGGAAGACTGTTTTCAAGGGACCTGAATAAACTGCAGGAGAAGAGCTTTTGCGAGTTGCGTCGTTCTTGCCGGTCGAGAGGGACGCGACAAAGTGGTGGCCCGTACGGGGAACCAGAAAAGACTCAGAACTCTTGCAGTCAGGGGCAGTGCACTGGTAAGTTCCTGGGATAAATCAGGACAATAAAGTTTCACGGAGATAGCGAACGCAAGGTGAAGTTTCGCGGATAATAGCGAACGTACCGTAAGGTTTCGCGGAGATAGTGAACGTACGGTAAGGTTTCGCGGAGATAGCGAACAAAAGATACAGTTTCGTGGGGAAGCTGCAAACCGAAAGTAAAATTTTTAAACATGGGGTTGTCTGAGTCACACCCAATTTTTCTGGCTCTTCAGGAGCTACTTTTAGCTAGGAATTTGAAGATTAAGAAGTCTACCCTAGAAAGATTTTTGAATGAGTGTGATTCCGTGGCTCCGTGGTTTGCGGTGTCCGGGAATCTTACGGTATCCTGCTGGGACAAATTAGGCAGGGACTTGGATTTTGCTTGGGAGCAGGGGACTCTGAAGCATGGAGTAAGACCGATTTGGAAAATGGTGAGGAGTTGTTTAGAAGACCAGAAGTGTTGTAATGCAATTAGAGAGGGAGAGTCAGCCTTGGAACTGCTGCAAGGGGAAAGATCTGAGCAAGTAGACAGTGACAAAGGCGAAAGATTTGAGCAGGCAGACAGTGAAAAGGGAGGCAAAAGGAAAGTTCCTCTCTATCCCGATCTCACAGATTTTAGAGATTTTAGAGATTTTGAGGACTCAGAGAGCACAGATTCTGAAGGAGAGCTACATGCTCTACTAGAACAGTTGGAGAGGACTGTTATAAGAAAAAAGGAAAAGAAAAAAGTAAAAGAGAAGGACACGCAGGCGGCAGTCGGTGTGGGAGGAGCCGCTGCTGCAGTCGGTGTGGGTGGAGCTGTCGCCATGGCGCCTGACACGTCAGCAGCAGTCGGAGTGGGCGGAGTCGTCGCTACAGCGCCTTCAGCCACGCTAGCGGCAGCTGGTGTAAACAAAGCCGTTGCCATGGCGCCTTTAACTCCTCCTCCATATCCAGAAGCCACTCAGATAGATCAGCATGTTCAGTCACTGAAAGTAGGGAGATCTTTCTGCCCGGGGATGTGGACACAAGTAAGAACAGAATTACAGTTTGCTTATCCTGTATATCAAGACCCACAAGGGAACAGGTACGAGGAACCGCTTGATTTTAAGGTGGTAAAATCTCTTGCAGAGTCGGTTCGTACTTATGGTACTACCGCTTCTTTTACAATGGCTCAAGTGGAAGCATTAAGCAGACATTGTATGACTCCAAGTGATTGGAGTGGCCTAGTCCGCGCCTGCTTAAGTCCAGGGCAATACTTAGACTGGAAAGCTTTCTTAATTGAGTATGCTACTGAGCAAGCAGCCAATAATCAGAGAGATGGAAATCCAGCCTGGGATAGAGATATGCTGCTTGGGCAGGGGAGATTTGCCAATCAGCTGATAGGATATCCTATTCAGATCTATGAGCAAATAAACAAGATAGCTATCAAGGCTTGGAGATCTCTTCCTAATAAAGGGGAGGTGAGTGGGAACTTAACTAAGATTCTACAGGGCCCCATGGAGCCCTTTTCAGATTTTGTAGCACGAATGGTGGAGGCAGCAGGGAAGATTTTTGGTGACCCAGATGCTGCTTTGCCACTAATAAAACAGTTGGTCTATGAGCAATGTACCAAAGAATGTAGAGCTGCTATCACCCCTTATAAGAACAAAGGCCTAGAGGCTTGGATGAAGGTGTGTAGAGAGCTTGGAGGGCCGTTAACTAATGCTGGTCTCGCTGCCGCAGTAATACAGTTGGCCAAAAAAGGTGGAGGAAGTTCAGGAGTTTGTTTTAAGTGTGGCAAAATGGGACACTTTAAAAGACAGTGCCCCAGGGGAAGGAGTACAGAAAGTACAGGAAGTGTACAACGCCCCAGGCGGCCAGGGTTATGCCCAAAATGTAAAAAAGGGAACCATTGGGCTAATGAATGCCGTTCAGTGATACACATCCATGGCCAGCCTTTATCTCAAGGTTACGGTGGCGCTCGTCCAAAAAACGGACAGTGGGGCCCACGACCTCAGGGCCCACAAATATATGGGGCAGTAGAGAATCAGGACAAAGAGCAGAATCAAGAGAGATGGCCAACCCTCCGCCATCCGAGAGACTGCGGAGAGCCACTGCAGGCTCAGCAGGATTGGACCTCTGCTCCACCACCAGACTCGTATTAACACCCCAAATGGGGGTCCAGTTAATTGAAACAGATTTTAAAGGACCCCTTGAACCTGGTACAGTTGGTTTGTTGTTAGGGAGGTCATCATCGGCCTTGAGAGGACTTATTGTCCATCCTGGAGTTATAGATCCAGATTATACAGGAGTGGTTAAGATCATGGTAGCCTCCCCTCGTGGTATAACGGCTATCTCTCCTGGAGATAGAATTGCTCAATTGATCATATTGCTGAGCTTACATGACCGCTATGCAGCAAAGGATAGAGAGAGAGGAAAAGATGGTTTTGGGTCCACGGGCACAGATTTGACTTTTCTCTCCCTGGATTTGGACCAACGCCCTGTCTTGGAATTAAAAGTTGATGGTAAAAAGATCCTGGGCCTTTTGGATACTGGGGCTGATAGGAGTATCATAGCAAAGAAAGACTGGCCTTCAGGTTGGCCTGTACAAGCCTCTTCTCAAACACTTCAAGGCCTGGGTTATGCTAGGACTCCAGATATGAGTGCAAGGTTATTAAAGTGGCAGGACCAAGAGAACCACTCAGGAGAAATGCAGCCATATGTACTTGAGCTCCCTATCTCCCTTTGGGGAAGAGACCTTTTAAAGGATATGGGATTTAAATTGAGTAATGACTATTCTGATTCAGCCCAACGTATGATGCAAGATATGGGATATGCTCCAGGCTTTGGATTAGGAAAATATTTGCAGGGACGAAAGAGTCCCTTATCTGTACAGCAAAGACAAAAGAGACAAGGCCTGGGTTTTTCCTAGGGGCCACTGAGGAGGGTATTCCTATAACTTGGAAGACGGAGGATCCAGTATGGGTTCCTCAGTGGCCACTTTCCTCTGTAAAATTGAATGCAGCCAAAGATTTAGTGGATGAACAGATGTCTTTAAAGCATATAAAACCATCTGTATCTCCCTGGAATACACCTATCTTTGTCATTAAAAAGAAATCTGGAAAATGGAGATTATTGCATGATTTGCGTGCCATAAATCAACAAATGCAGATCATGGGTCCAGTGCAACGCGGCTTGCCGCTTTTATCATCTTTGCCAGCCTCGTGGCCCATTATAGTTATAGATATAAGAGATTGTTTTTTCTCCATCCCTTTGTGTGCCAAAGATAGTGAGAGATTTGCATTTACTGTTCCATCCTGTAACCATGAGGAACCTGATCAGAGGTTTGAATGGGTAGTATTACCCCAGGGCATGGCAAACAGCCCCACTATGTGCCAACTATATGTGGGGGAAGCCATTGCTCCCTTGAGAAAGAATTTTCCAGATTTGAGATGTGTTCATTATATGGATGATATCTTACTGGCAGCTAAGAGTGAACAAATGTTAGATCGGGCCTATGAAGAATTAGTTCTATTATTAAAAAAGAAAAGGTTGTTTATTGCTCCTGATAAGGTTCAAAAGGAAAATGTGGTTGATTATTTAGGAGCGAAGGTTGGACCTGAAAAGATAATACCTCAAAAGATTGAGATAAGAAAAGATAATTTAAAGACTTTAAATGATTTTCAAAGGTTGTTAGGAGATATCAATTGGGTAAGAGGCTATTTAAAGCTACCAAATTATGAAATAAGACCCCTATATGATATTTTGAAAGGTGACTCAGCACTTAATTCTCCTAGGCAATTAACAGATGAAGCAAGAAAAGCTTTATGTAAAGTGGAAGAAAGGTTACAGAGTGCCTTCCTAAAGAGATGGCAGGAAGGACAGCCCATTGCATTGTGCATATTTGCCACCTATAGTCAACCTACAGGATTGTTATGGCAGGACGGACCATTATTATGGACCTATTCAAAGATTTCTCCGAAAAAATCCATAGAACATTATCCCACTGCACTTGCTGCTTTAGCCTTGAATGGTATCCAACAATGCTTGCAGTCTTTTGGAGTTGCTCCTGCCAGTATAATAGTGCCTTATTCCAGTTATCAAATTAAGATTTTGTGTGGCACTGTAGATGACTGGGCAATATTGCAATGTAGCTTTGAAGGAGTGATTGATAACCATTACCCTAAACATCCATTGCTATCATTTTTTAAGGAGCACCCAGTAATATTCCCTAAGGTTACTTCAGCAGTACCACTTCAAGGATCACCAAATGTGTTTACTGATGGCTCAAAGACAGGCTGTGGAGCCTATTTGATAGAAAGACAAGAGCCCGTGTTATGTCAATTTCAACCGGGCTCTCCCCAAATAGTAGAATTGAAAATAGTAATTGAGGTGTTCAAAAGATGTCAATTTGCATTCAATTTGATTTCAGATTCAGTTTATGTGGTCAACGCAGTAAAAGTATTAGAATTAGCAGGTCCTATTAAGAATAGTAGTACAGTATGTGCCTTATTACAAGAGTTACAAGTTTTAATCTGGCAGAGAAAAAGGTGTTTTTATATTCAACATATCAGAGCACATACAGGATTACCTGGACCATTAAGTGAAGGTAATGATAAAGTTGATCAATGGACCAGGATGGAATGCATTTTTTGGAGCTCATTCCTAGACCAAGCCAGACAGTTTCACCAATTATTTCATGTAAATGCAAAAACTCTACAGCAGAAATTCCATTTGTCTAGAGCAGATGCTAGACAAGTAGTTTTGGACTGTCCTCAGTGTGTGATTCATCATCATCCTCCCAGTGTGGGAGTGAACCCTAGAGGGTTGATGCCACTTAAAATCTGGCAAATGGACGTTACCCACATTTCAGAGTTTGGAACCTTAAAATATATTCATGTATCTGTGGATACCTGCTCAGGTATCATACATGCTACACCTATGAGTGGAGAAAAGGCTCGCAATGTCATAGGACATTGCTTAGAAGCCTGGGCTGCATGGGGAAAACCACAGCAGCTGAAAACGGATAATGGACCAGCCTATACGGCACAGTCCTTTGTCTCCTTCTGTAATCAGATGGAGGTACAGCTTAATCACGGATTACCATACAATCCTCAAGGACAAGGAATTGTGGAACGTGCTCATCGCACCTTGAAAGAATGCTTACAAAAACAAAAAGGGGGAATAGGCCAAGGCCGTACCCCCAAGGAGAGAATATCTTTAGCCTTATTTACTGTAAATTTTTTCAATTTGGATGCTCAAGGCCGCTCAGCAGCGGACAGACATCAAGATTCCCATGGTTCACCTAAAAGCATGGTGAAATGGAAGGACATTCTGACAGGCTCTTGGCGGGGGCCTGACCCCATGCTAACATGGGCGAGAGGGTCTGTTTGTGTTTTTCCTCAGGATCAACAAGATCCAGTGTGGGTGCCTGAACGCCTTGTGAAGAAGATTCGTCATGAAGACCCTCCTAAGGATTCTGGTGATAGTAGCAGTGAGTATGTCAGGAATGACCGAGCCGAGATGGGGGATCCTGTCGATATTCCCAAAGCCGATGCCGGTCAGACATGATGCAACTGTGTTTCCATGCTTATTTAGCAGTAATAGAAGCTTAGGCTTACCCTACCTTCCCTTTGATGATCAGAGAAGCCCTATAGAGGGTAATAGAAATGTCAGCTTGAAGGGTAGTTTGTGCTTTTTAATGAGCTTCAATAGGTCAGATGATACAAAATGCATTAAATTGTCTCAGCAGTCAGCAGATTTTTTACCACAACTGAGATTTGGTGGTAGGAGTGGTGGTTTGTTTTCAGGCAATGGTTCTCGCCTTGAAGGATGGTGGCCCACACGAGTCTCTGACCGGGACCCCCCCAGACAGCCACGCTGGGCACCTTTTTGTAGAGGATCCACAGGAGAGGAAGGACCTTTTCCCTGGACTGGATGTCAGGAGCGCAGAGCAGTTTGGGTTCAACAAGATTATTTTTCCTTTAGCCCCATGATTAGTAATGTAGTGAATAAGTCTTGTACAGGAATGCTTGATATATCTACTAGGGATCCTCAGCAGACTGCCACCAATCCTTTTGATTTGTGGCTTTTGTGTGGAGTAAATGGAAGTTGCATGGACTTGGGACCTGTCATTATGCTTGGAGGAGGAATTTATCAAAGAGGTAATTTTTCTCTAAGGTCTGCTACCAAATTGGATTTTTCTAGCAGTAGTGGCTCTGGTACTTGGAATTCTTTGTTTCATTCTTATCGCAACAAGAGCTTTTCAGCTTCGCCAGTATGTCTCTGGCCTCCTTTTCTGTGGATTGTAAGTAATGGGAGTGCATCCTTAGGTGAAGAAAAGTTAGTATGCACTCCAAGTACATGTTTTTATGCCCTATGCTGGAATGCCACAGCCTTTCCTGTGGCTGTGGTGACTAGAATGCCTCGATATGTACCAGTTCCTGTAGAGGCTCCTAATACCATGATGCTATTCAGGTTTAAAAGAGATTTTGGCATCACTGCAGCTATTGTTACTGCTATCACTATTGCTGCTGTGGGAGCTACTGCCTCAGCTATTGCCTTGTCTAGTTCTATACAGACTGCCAATGCCCTGAATAACATCTCAGCCACTGTGGCACAGGCATTGGATACTCAGAACTCTATGAATTCTCATCTCAAAGGAGGTCTTATGATAGTTAATCAACGCATAGATTTAATACAAGAACAGATTGATTCTCTTTGGCAACTAGCACAATTGGGGTGTGAGTGGAAAATGCAAGGTTTGTGTGTTACCTCCGTACAATATCAAAATTATACAAAAGCTGCTAACTTGTCCAGACAATTGTCAAAGTTCCTCTTACAGGATTGGTCGGCTGAATTTGAAAATTTGATGAGAGAGCTGAGAGCAACAATCATCCACATCAATTCCACTCGGGTGGATCTGAGCCTGGCTACTGGCTTGACTTCCTGGATACAGACAGCTATGGATCATCTTAAGGAGTGGGCGGGTGTAGGCTCTTTGGCGATACTAATGATGCTAGCTTCTCTGGTTTGCCTATGGTGCATCTACAAAATGAGAACCACACAAAAGCGTAACACAGCCATGATTATACAAGCCCTTGTTGCCATTGAGGCGGGCCAGTCCCCTCAGGCATGGCTTGCTGCCGTGAAGTAAATCTTCACTAAGCATAGTCCCTGCCCACTGAGGAATTCGTTCCACGGATATTAGGGTCTGGTAAGTCAGTGACGGAGTTGACGGGTAAGTCTCGGCCACCTAAGACAGGGCAGTCCTGAGTGGGGAGGCTGACCCAGAGACGGGTAAGAGTTTGAGCACCGCCCTCCTACAGGCTCAGGCCCACAGTGAGATCCCCAGATAGGGGATTACGAAACCTTTCCAGGGACTTCTACCAACTTTAGAAAAAATAAAAAAGGAGGAACTGTAGAGAGCTGCGACGTGCCGTGCCTTAAAGATGGCGCTGGTCTCCGCCTTCCACCAGCCCGACGGTGAGCGCTCTCGGTGGTAAACAAGTCCATATTTGGCTAAGACCGCTGATCTGGCTTGCTTCCGCATACGTGGGCCTCTAAGAAAGCACTACGTGGCTTTACTTGATTGGCTGTTCATTTAGTATTTAGCCTGTGGGTTGGGTCTGCCCGGCCCTTTTTCGGAAGACTGTTTTCAAGGGACCTGAATAAACTGCAGGAGAAGAGCTTTTGCGAGTTGCGTCGTTCTTGCCGGTCGAGAGGGACGCGACACCTAACTCTTCCACAAGACTTCCTGGGTTTCTCCCAATGTTTGGCTGTGGATCTCTGCATCTGTTTCCATTATCTGGTGGATAAGTCTCTCAGATGGCAGTTATGTTAGATTCCTGTCCAGTTCCCTCTCTCTGCACACTTCTGATTTAAAAGCAATTTCCCCTACTTAGAGGTATTCAAGCATCTTCTCTTGAGCCTTCCTACTTATTTAATTTATTGGGGTCTGTGAATTGTAGCATGGTTATCCTGTACATGTTGGCTAATATCCACTTATGAGTGAGTATACACAATGTGTGTCTTTCTTAGTCTGTGTTACCTCACTCAGGATGATCTTTTCTGGTTCCAACCATTTGCCTAAAAATATCAGGATGTCATTGTTTCTAATAGCTGAGTGGTATTCCTTTGTGAAATGTACCACAATATTTTTATGCATTCCTCAGTTTAGGGAAATCTAGGTTGTTTCCAATTTCTAGCTATTGACAGTGTCCTTGGCCTTATAGAAGTGTTTTAGTTTCATGAGCTAATATCTTAAATTGTTCATCTTAGTGACTGAACTATTGGTCGTCTGTTCAAGAAGTTGTCTCCTGTGCCAATGAGTTCAAAGTTTTTCCACACTTTCTCTTCTAATAGATTTAGTAGGTCCACTTTTATGTTAAAGTCTTTGATCCCCTTGGACTTGAGTTTTGTTCAGAATGATAAATATGACATTATTTGCATTCTCCTACATTTAGATTTCCAGTTAGGCCAGGACCATTTGTTGAAGATGCTATCTTTTTTCTATTATATGGCTTTGGCATCTTTGTTAAAAATCAAATATCTGTAGTTATTTGGAATGCTGGGTCTTTGATCTGATTCCAATGGTCAACTTGTCTGTTTTTTATACAAATATCATGCAGGTTTTAATACTATTGCTTTTTTAAATTTATTTTTTATTTCTTAAAGTTACATCTCAATCACAATCCACTCCCTACTCTCCCCTCCAGTCCCACCCTCCCACCTCTTCCCCCTTAACCTCCCCATCCCATTCCTTTTTTTTTAAGTTTAATGTATATTGTTTTTCCCCCAAAAGCTCCCCCTTTCAGCCCAACAAGTGGCTCTTTCTCTTATAAAAATAAATACAATACAAAACAACAGAAATAAATAGGCCACAATTATGACAGTTATATGGCTTAGCATACATTCCCAATGTCCAGAATGTCCAGTCCATATGTATTTGGCACCTGACTTTTAAGATTCTACTATCTAATCATCTCCATGAGTTTAAAGTTCTATATCCAACTCAGCTTCTGTCCTAACTTGCATCACAATTTTAAAAACATCTTCTTAGATCCAGATCACCCTCTTGATTCCTAAACAACTCAAAATTTAACTATGAGACTCTAGCTATCTAGTCTTCAACCACCTCAGAGACCTGAGAGGGATACATATATCTGAATACTATTCCTTTGTAGTACAACTTGAAGTCAGGGATGGTAATACCTACAGAGAGGCTTTTATTGTTCAGGACTGTTTTCACTGTCCTGGATTTTTCTCTTTCCATAAGAAATCTAGAATTGTTCTTTCAAGATCTGCAAAGAATTATGTCAGGATTTTGATGAGAATTGCATTAAATCTGTAGATCGTTTTTGGTAAAATGACCATTTTTATTATTTTAATCCTACAAATTCATGAACATAGGAGATTTTTCCATCTTCTGATGTCTTCTTTGATTTCTTTCTTCAGACACTTGATGATTTTGTCATACAGATCTTTCACTTGGTTGGTTAGAGTTACTCCAAGATATTTTATAATGTTTATGGATATTGTGAAGGGTATTGTTTCTCTAACTTCTTTCTCAGCACATTTATTGTTTGTGTAAAGGAGGGATACTGGTTTTTTGAGTTGATTTTGTATTGAGCCACTTTACTAAAGGTATTCTCTGGTAGAATTTTGGGGATCACTTATGTGTACTACCATATCATGTGCAAATAGGGAGACTTTGAATTTTTCCTTTCCAATTTGTACCCCTTAGTTTCTCTTAGTTGTCTTATTGCTATAGCTGGAACTTCAAGTTCTATATTGTAGAGATATGGGGAGAGTGGAAAGCCTTGTCTTGTCCTTAATTTTAATGGAATTGCTTTAAGATTCTCTCCATTTAATTTGATGTTGGCTATATATATGTAAAGGCATACAAACACACACACACACACACACACACACACACACACACACACACACACACATATATATGCCTTTATTATATTTAGGTATGGGCCTTGTATCCCTGATTCTTCTAATACTTTTATCATGAAGGAGTGTTGGTTGGATTTTGTCAAAGGCTTTTGGTCATTAATATCCCTCAATATTAATGAACTCAATTCCCCAATAAAAAGACACAGGCTAAAAGAATGGATGTGAAAACAGAATCTGTAATTCTCCCGCTTACAAGAAACATACCCCAGCAAAAAAGATGGACATTATCTCAGATTAAAGTGCTGGAAAAGACATTACAAGCAAATGGGCCCAAGAAGCAAGCATTCTTCTATCTAATAAAATAGACTTTCAACCAATGCTAATCAAAAGAGATGGGGAAGTGTAACCGAACTTTTAAATTATTATTTATCACTTATTTATTTATTACTAAATTCACTTATAACAAACACCAACAATTTCTTAACTATTAATCCTATAAATTCCTACAACCCCTTTAACCTATCCACTAAACCTATTGATAATTATATTTCTAACCTTTTAGAATGATACAGTCTCTGGGGCAGGTCCTCAGTCATCAGGAACACAGTCTTTGTTGTAGATTCTTTAACACACTTAGCAGTCCTTCTGGATCTCTCAGATGCAGGTTCGTCAGGGTAAGTTGGTTATTGCAGTCTCACCTTAAATAAGGCTTCATGCTTTCTTCTCTGTGGGAGACCCCAGCCATCTGCAGGCCAACTTACTTCTTTTGAATCAGGAACTCAGCTGCTCTGCCTCAGTCCTTAAAGCCAGGCACCGTTTCCTTTAGGCCACTGTTTGGACAGATCAAACCCCTCTAGGCAAAAGCTGAGCCACAGGGTCCAGTCCTTGGCCTTTTGGTGTCTTGCTCAGGCTTTCTTTGCTCACCGGCTTCTTTCTGCTTCAGGGAGAGAGCTGGCCATCAATGGCCAGCCCTTTTTTCAGTAGGACTCTTGGAGCTCTCTAGCATCAGGGGCCTCTTCTCCTTCTGGGCTCCATGCACTGTCCTTAAATAGGAGGAACTCTGTTTCAGCTTAATTTGGGCTCTGCCCACTTAGCAGCTGAAAACAATGTCAGGCCAGATACTTTGTTTCTTCAAGTCTATTGAGTCTTTCCTGTTTTCCTGACTTCAAACTTGTTTTTCAGTCTATTGAGTCTTTCCTGTTTTTCCTGACTTCAACCTTGTTTTTCAGTCTATTAAGTCTTTCCTGTTTTTGCTGACTTCATGCTGATAATGCTCTTCAGGCCCTGAATTAAGAGACAGTATCAGAAACTCCTATATATTTTCTAAATCTAATTTATCTAACCCTTACAGGGAAGGGCACTTCATACTCATCAGAGGAAAACTCTACCAGGATGGCATCTCAATATTGAACATATATGCCCCAAATGCAAAGGAACATTCAAAAAAGAAGCATTAGCAAAGCTCAAATCCTACATCAAACCCCACACATTCATAGTAGGAGACTTCAACACACTGTTCTCACCACTAGACAGATCAGTGATACAGAAACCGGAGAAATAATGAAACTAACAGATGTCATGAATCAAATGGACCTAACTGATATCTACAGAATATTCACCCATATACAAAAGAATATACCTTTTTCTCAGCACCTCATGGAAACTTCTCCAAAATTGACCATGTAGTTGGTCACAAAGCAAGCCTCACTGATAGAGGAAAATTGAAATGACTCCTTGTATTTTATCAGACCACCATGGGATAAAATTGAACTTCAGTAATAACAGGAACAACAGAAAGCCTGCAAGCTCATGGAAACCTACCAACTCTATACTCAATGATCTCTGGTTCAGGGAAGAGATAAAAAAAAAAAGAAATTAAAGACTTAGAATTCAGTGACTATGAAGACACAACATACCCAAACTTATGGGAAACAATGGAAGCACTGGTAAGAGGAAATTTCATAGCACTAAGCACCTTCAAAAAGAAATTGGAGAGTCCTCATGTTACCAATTTAAAAGCATGCCTGAAAGCTCTAGAACAAAAAGAAGCAAACACACCCAAGAGGAGTAAATGACAGGAAATAATCAAACTCAAGGCTGAAATCAGTATATTAGGAACAAAGAGAACAACAGTAAGAATCAATGAAACCAAGAGATGGTTCTTTGAGAAAATCAACAAAATAGATAAACCCTTAGCCAAACTAACTAAAATGGAAGGTAATCTACTTTAGGAATATTTTATCAATAGTATTCAGGAGAGTTATTGATCTAAGGCTATACTGAAAAAAATATTTTAAGCTACAGCACTGGGATAATTTCATGAATCCTATGTAAAGAAACCTCTTAAGGAACCAATGGAAGAATAAAAGTCTTATTGAGTTAAAGTTGAAGTTAAAACTTTTTGTGTGGTTTCATGAATATGTATAGCTCCAATTCCTGAAACATAGTTAGTCAATAAAATGGTTTCAGGTCAATTAGGAAAAGCATCCTAGTAACTAGTACTGAACTGTGTTGTGAATCCTACTAATATCTTCATCTCTTAGTGAGAGATCACTAGAGTTGGTACACACTCAGATCTCCATGAGCATCTTATAAATGCTGGCCCCTGTTCCCACAGGTTTCTAGGGATGATGTTTTTCACAAGCAATTTGAGCCTTGTGTATTGTTTTTCTTTTAAAAGGGTCACCATTATATATTTTGATGTGACTTTGGATTTCTAGAATTTTAAGTCTTTAGGATGAGAAATTTTTCTTTACCTCAACAAACACCCTTTCAGTTGCTTTAAAGACAATCTTATGACAGTTCAACATAAAATGTCTCACAAAAATTCATGTGTTAGCCAAAGATCAAAAACTCAAATGACAGCACATGCTGGTGAGGTTGCAGAGAAAGGGGAACACTCCTCCATTGCTGGTGGAAGTGCAAGCTTGTACAGCAACTATGGAAATCAGTCTGGCAATATCTTAGAAAACTTGGAATAATTCTACCTCAAGACCCAGCCATACTACTTTTGAGTATACATCCAAATGATTCCTCACCAAACCACAAGGATGTTTTCTTATCTATGTTTATAGCAGCCTTATTTGTAATAGCTAGAAATTGGAAACAACCCAGATGTCCCTCAACCAATGAATGGATTAAAAAAAGAAAGAAAGAAAGAAAACTGTGGTACATCTACACAATGGAATATTACTCAGCCATCAGAAACAACAAAATCATACAATTTGCAGCCAAATGAATGAAATTAGAGAAGCTCATCCTGAGTGAGCTAACCCAGACTAGGGGGATGCACATGGCATCTATTCACTTATAATCGGATTTTAGACATACAGTACAGGATAACTATAGTACAACCAATGCACCAAAGGGAACAGAAACATAGACTTTGTTTCCTGTCAATGAGAAACTTTTCACTGGGGTGCTGCCTGTATGCCCCCAGTGTATGAGGAGGCTCTTGGCCCTCATATGACTGAAGAACTGGGGCAGGGGACTGTTATGTAGGGACACTCCACTCCAGAGGAATGGGATGGAAGGGATGGGTGTAGAGGGTAGGAAGGCAGGACTGGGAGGGGTGGAAAGAGGGCACTGTGATAAAGATATAACCTGAAGTAATAAATAAATATTAAAAAAATAAAATTAAAATTCATGTGTTATATCTTAGGTTGAGATGTGAGATTTAGCTAAAGAAAGTAGTTCATAGGGTATGGGTCCTTGAGATTTATTTTTCTGGTTCCTTCTTGTCTCTTTTCTGCTTCTTGTTCACAATAAATTGAAGAAAAACTTTATCATATATTCTTAATGCCATGATGTTCTTCCAAAGTATAAGGGAACAAAAAAAAAAACAAACATTCAGTAAACCATCTAAAACTGTGCATCAAAGTATTAACTCCTTATGGTGTTTCTTTCACATATTTGGTCACAACTATAATATAATCAAGTAATGTAAGTTATTTGACCTTGGGATTTTTTTGTTATACTATTGGGAGAATCAATAATTGTTACAGTTTTGAACTTGAATGTTTGCCAGAAATCATGTCCTAAAGTGGGAGGGACTGTTAGAAGGTGGTAAAAATTTTAAGATATCTGGTTTATTTGGAGAAAGTAATGAGAGTATGCCTTTAAAGCAAATATGGAGCCTCTGACTCATTTCTTTTTCTCAACTTTCTGAGAGTCATGAGCGGACAACTTTGTTCCAGCATACCCATCAGCCTTAATGTTCTCTCTCACCTTAGACTCAGAAACAATAGAATCAGCAAACCATTGAAACTATAAATAAGTCAATCTTCTTTAAGTTTGTTACTTTGAATCAGGGTGTGGAGGGCAATAGAGAGGAGTTTGAGAATATCTTGGTAGAAGAGAGATTTGGTGAATGCCATTCTGAGATGTAGGGGAAATAGTAAGCCATCTGAGTATTGAGTTGCCATCTGGGAAAGGGAACAAAGAGATTAAAAGACTCAAGGCTAGAAATAAACTGGGAAGCTGGACCACATTCTCATGAGTGTTTGTTTGTCATCTTTCTATCATTGTGACAAAATACATCAGTGCCAGGTCCAGAAATAGGGTTAAGATAGAAAAGCATGCTGGCATCTTAATTCATTTGCATGCATCCATTAATTTTGTGCTGTGGCAATCGCTAGGATGAATTATCTTTGTCTCTCTAACTATCACTCACTTTGCCATCTCTGGAGCAGAAGAGATTTGTCCTATTCCAAACATTTCATCCCAAAAGTTTACAAAAGTATATTTAATTACCAGCCCAACAGTAAGTAATGTGTGAACTCTACTTAATATTATTTTAAAGTAACTTAACATGATAAATGACCACCTTGGGTCTCTGGTGTTGGTGGCTCTGGTGGACTCTAATTGTCTGGGAATTGTGCAACAACACAAAGTCTTCCCCGCTTATTCCTTTGACCATACACTGTGGTACCCAAGAAAATCACCTGTGTCTAAACACATGACCCTTATCCAGTATTCCTCATCTTGGTAAATGGCAGCACCAATTTTTTTTCAAATTTCTGACTATTTTACCAATAGATCAGAAATCTGAGAATCACTCTCATAAGATGATTTTATCTTCCCCACTGCTTATGTTCCATCTGACAGGAAGTCATTTTATATGTATCACTTAATTGTTCCTAAAATCTAATACTAAGTTGTGATTATCTCTCATTAGAGCCAATGACAATAGTCTTTTCATTTTACTGTCCATATTAACATTGTATTCAATCTATTCTCTTTTCTACAACCAAGAAAACATTCTAAAGAATCAATCATTTTAAGTTTCACATCTGACTATACTTTTAAATGAAACTGTAGAGAATATTCTTTTTTTTTCAGTTTAATTTCAACACACGGGCTCTTTATCTATTTCTTCACTTACCTTTTATTACCTGCTCTACCTCACTGCATTCCTTCCAATATTTTTGATTCATTACTCATTAAGCTTTACCTTTTTCTCTTTTTAAAACACTTATTCCTTCAAGCAGACTTTGGCATATGTTTTAGATTTAATATTAAAATTCTATCCATGTTTGTGAGTTAGGAGTGGGGTGGGTGTGCGTGCTGGGAATTAAACCTAGTGTCATTTAGAGGGAAAAAAAATCAAGGTTTCTTTTTGGATTTTTAGTCTTTTTAATACAAGAATTTAGAAACAAACACAAAAAGAAAGGAGGAAAATTTTATTAGAGTTTGGGATGGAAACAACAAAAAAAGCAACATGAAAATCTAGGTAACTGCCAAGACGAGAGATGAAGAAGCGAGAAAGCAATGCCTTTCCCAGCAGAGTTCTGCAAGGAACTGCATTGTAGAGGGGAAAGGGAGCCTCAGAGAGAGTATGAGAAACCACAACATCAGGAAAAAATACCCAGATTTTTGGCATGTTCTGAAAGACAAAATTAAAAAAGAAAGAAAGTCATGCTTTTCTGAGGTAGAACTTAGAAAATTGAACATGCTAAGCAGAAGTACATGGTAGAGGCTCTATGCCTGGTTGCAAATAGGTGACTACGGTATGGGAAGGATATTTATATTATTTCAAGAAAGAGATGATGATTCTTCCCATCTCCTCAACTTGTGTTCAAGTGAATCATATATTTTGTGAAGCAGCCTACTGGTCATCTATGTGATTGACAACTTAGAATTAATGTCCCCCCCCAAATCAATTCTTAGGGAAAAGAAAATATATAGTGATCTAATTTACCACACTAACTTGACTCACACTTCCTTAGGGCAAAAACTCAAATATCTCAGGAACCTGGAGGCAGGAGTAGATGCCAAGGTCATTGAGGAGTTCTGCTTACTGGTTTGCTTCTATGGCTTGCTCAGCCTGCTCTCTTATAAAATCCAAGACCAATAACCCACACACAATGGGCTGGGCCCTCCCACATCAACCATTAATTAACAGAATACCCAGTGGCCTGACCTTCTGAAGATATTTTCTCAACTGATATTGAGAAACTCTAGCTTATGTCAAACTGACATATAACTAGCCAGGACACATCATTGCTTTACATAGTAAAAAAATGAATCATAAATATATGCTAAATTAAATAATTTAAAATATTATAAACTATACTGGTATGTTATGCATCAACTTTAAATATTTCTTAATAATTTCAATAAATTCATTTTAATACATTTTATAGTATATTCCTGAAATCAACAAATTGATATCACAGGATATACATGGGATTAAAAAAAGATCAATATTGTGAATCAAGTCAACATAATCTGTTTCTTTTGTGATGAATACAGATAAAGTATACCCATTTAGTAAGAATTCCTAATACAATACAAATTTGGTATAGTATTTCTACTGATTTTCAAATATTTTGGTGTACTGAGAAAACACATCTACTTCATATCCTTTACCTATATCTTTCCATTTGTTCCCCCTCACAAATATTCTGTACTGCTCTTGGAAGGCTGTGGAAGTGAGTATGTTATGTAATGGTACAGTTATCATGTTGGTGTCTATTCATTGTACACTTTGTGACACCAAAAACTTTTGCTATTCTTCATGTTGAAATCTGATTATGTAAAATGAATAGACATCAAAAACAAAAACTACACAACAAAACTACAAAACAGCCACTTCTTTCTTTGGCAGCTTTGGGAAACAAACAGTGTTTGTTTCATTTAGTTTGTTACCAAATAAATCTTTTTAAAAGAAAAGATTTAAACATTTTGAATATTTGCATCTTTGTCCTTATGAATGCATGCAACATGTATGGAAGTGACCACAGCATCCATTAGAGGGAGTCAGGTCCCTGGAGCTACAAGCAATTGTGAGCAGCCTAAGATAAGGGCTAGGAACTGAAGTTGGATCCTCTGAAAGATCGGTACAAGCTTTTAACCTCTGGGTCATATTTATAGTCCCTACTCAATAAATCTTGACCTATCACTTTCAAAATCCCTTGTCATTTGAAACTAGGTTAAATCATATAAAAATGTGTGCTATATTATTATGGTTTGCTTATACATTTGGAAGGAGGACCAAACAAGGAGGGTAATGGAAGAGGGAGCAAGATAGGGAATACAGGGAGGGAAAGCTAAAACTAAGGTCCATTTGTGGATGCTGTGTGGAAACCAAATAATTAAAATCTTCCTATAATATATACATGCATGAAGACAATCTAAATAAAATCACCAAATAATGGAGGAGACAGAGGTCCAGCTGGACATCTCTTGTCACCAAGTGAAGCTTCCAGTATCAGGAATGTGTTACAACTAATTGAGTTCTTAGTCAAAAGGGACCCATCATGTAAATGTTGTTTTTATTTCCCCCGATGATGGGAATAGATTAAAACTGTACCCAAGCTTTATGAATACACGGCTTGGGCTGAGCCAAGAGTATTTCTATCTAACTATCCCTAGGCCTAGGACTGAAAGCTTCTAGCCTCCATACAATGTAATCTTCTGCAAGCTTGGACTTTGAAGACTTCAACTTCCAGCCTCTGTCTGCTAACCTAGGCCTAGAATGTTTTCAGCCTCCGAGTCATACTGTTGAATAAACTCACCTTTTCTTGCTCTTTCTAAACTTTGGCTGGATGGTTCAACTTAGCTGATCTGGCTCAAACTCCTCTTCCAACTGACTTATTCAAATGGGCTTCAGCTTCTCACTGAATTGCTTGCTCTGCTTGTAAAACAAAAACAAAACAAAACCAAAAAATTTTTAAAACCCAAAAACAAACAAACAAAAAAAACTGCTCCTGAGCTCCACAAAGTGAACTTCACAGAACTGCCTGCACCAAACTCAACAGAACTGCCCCAGACTGCATTGTACTGCCTGCACAAACTCTACTGTATTCCTGTATTGTACTCGTGAACTTTCTTGCTTTCTGTGCTGCTCTTAAGTAGCTTCTCTTTCTTGTCTGTTCTGGTGAGAGTTGGGTGTGTCTTATCACTGACTAAATTTGCCAAATCTTTCTCTGATTTGTCACTTTGTCTGTCCCTCAATTAGACATCACTGTTTTGGATTAAAGGTGTGCCTATCTTCTAGCCATAGGGATCAAAGGTGTGTATTCCAGCCAGCTAGCACAGACCAAAGTCTTTGGATGTGATTCCTTGCCAGAGGAGCTATGTTGCTGGGCTAAAGTTGCTCTACACCATGGGAACCTCCAAACAATCAAGGCTGTTGCTAAGGCTACTGGTGGCTTTCCAAAAACTGTTAGTAAGGGAATTCTTCTGAGGAACCACCAATCACTAATAAGGGTAGGCACCATGAGCAGAGGTAGAGGAACAACACAACTCACTGTCAATGGCATCACTACAGATTATTTTTCTCATAAAGTTGAGTCAGAGGAATCAGGAGAATTTTTTTTTACAGACAATATATATATATATATATATACATATATATTATATGTGTGCAAGTGTGTGTGTGTGTGTGTGTGTGTGTGTGTGTGTGTGTATGAGTGTGTGTGTGTTACAGTTTCTGGTTTTGAACTTTTATGGGATTTCTGTGTATGTGGATGTGCTTGTCTCTTTGTCTATATACATTTCTTGTGCCTTTCTTGACTCTTTTTCTTATTAGGTTGTTTTGTCCTATTCTGATTTGTTTGGTTTTGTTTTATTGTATTGTATTTTCTTTTGTATCTTTATTATTACTTAGATGCCTGTTTATTTTCTAAGGAAAGAGAAAGGATGTGGACCTAGAGGTTGTGGGGAGGTGGAGAGGTACTGGAAAGAATAGCAGAATAGAAAACCATAATTAGCCATTCTGACAGGTGTGAAATGGAATCTCAGAGTCGTCTTGAGTTGCATTTCTCTGATGATTAAGGATGCTGTGAATTTCTTCAAGTGTCTCTCAGCCATTAGGGTTTTCTCCTTTGTGAATTCTCTGTTTAGCTCTGTTCCCCAGTTTTTGAATGTGTTATTTGGTTTCTTGGCATTTAATTTCTTGAGTTCTTTGTAAATTTTGGATATTAGTCCCCTATCAGATGTAGGATTGGTGAAGATCTCTTCCCAATTTGTAGGTTGCCATTTTGTTCAAATGATAGTGTCTTTGGCATTACCAAAGCTTTTCAGTTTCTTGAGGTCCCATTTATTGATTGTTGGTCTTAGATCCTGAGCTGTTGGTGTTCTGGTCAGGAAGTTGTGACCTGTGCCAATGAGTTCAAGGGTTTTCTCCACTTTCTATTCTAATAGATTTAGTGTGTCAGGCCTTATGTGAATGGCTAAGATCAAAAACTCAAATGACAGCACATGCTGGCGAGGTTGCAGAGAAAGGGGAACACTCTTCCATTGCTGGTGGAAATTCAAACTTGTACAACCACTATGGAAATCAGTCTGGATATATCTTAGAAAACTTGAAATAGCTCTGTCTCAAGACCCAGCCATACCACTTCTGGGTATACATCCAAAAGATTTCTCACCAAACCACAACGATGTTTCCTCATCTATGTTCATAGCAGCCTTATTTGTAATAGCTAGAAACTGGAAAAAAACAGATTTCCCTCATCAATAAATGGATAAAAATAATTGTGGCAGATCTACACAATGGAATACTAACTACTCAGCCACCAGAAACAACGAAATCATGCATTTGCAGCCAAATGGATGGAACTAGACAAGCTCATCCTGAGTGAGATAACCCGGACTCAGAAGGATACACACGGCATCTATTCACTTATAATCGGATTTTAGTCATATAGTACAGTATAACTATGCTACAGTCAATGCACCAAAGGGAACAGGAACATAGGCTTTTTTACCTGTCCTTGAGACACTTTGCCCTAGTGGTGCTGTCTTTTAGGCCCCCAGTATACGAGGAGGCTTTTGTCCCTCATATGACTGCTGAACTGGGACAGGGGACTAATATGTAACACTCCACTCCTGAGGAGTGGGTTGGAAGGGGTAGGGGGTAGAGCGTGAGGGGGCAGGAGTAGGAGGGGTGGAAAGAGAGTACTATGATGGAGATGTAACCTGAAGTAATAAATAAACATTAAAAAATAGAAAACCATAATTAGAACATAATGTATGAAAAAATATGTATTTATTAAAAGGAAAAAATGAGAAGCTAGACAATGAAGAAAGGGTACTGAGGGTGGATATATGAATCTCCTTTTGTAGTCCTCATTCCCCATTAAGGACAAAATGAATCCCAGGAACTCAAACTATATAGGCTTTTAGAAATTTTACAAATGTTGTACATTGAAAATCAGCAGTGAATACTGCATCATACATATTTTATCAAAGTGTTTGATCTTAGTCAACACTTTACTATTTATTGCTTAGTCTGGATTTTTCTGAAACTAAGAGATTGTGGCAACCTATGGACCATCAATAATTACTAAGAATTCTTTGGATCTTATGAGAAGAGTTTGAGTCCTTAAGTTTATGGAAAGTGGCTATAAAGCTACAGTTGTTCTCTTCCTGTAATGGTTGAAAATATCAATTAATAAACAAGACAAAGAATATTAGTCTTCCCTCCCAACCTGGTCCTCTCACAAATAGTTCATATATAGAATACCTTTAGATAATGTGCTATATGTATGAACAATGCCTTCCTGGGAAGATGAAAATTATGTTCATACAAAAGTCAGTATTACATATTTTGTCAAGGTAATTGAGAATTGTCTTTACTATAATCCATAAATGCACAGTACTTTCTTTTATTTCTTTTTTTGTCTGTAGCAGCAATAGCTGTATTTCTTCTGATTAATGGACTTTAAGCTCGTAGCTATGGTGAAATATGTTACTCCTCATTTTTCATTCTTTTTCTTGATGTTATGAAGCACAGCAGCATGCTCTGAAAGTGTAGGAAACACTTCAGAAGAATTTTGTCCATGAGCATCCTTCATGTGTGCATGCAGTCACACACTGTATAAAGATGATTGGACTCACGACAGGTGTGTATACAGCAGTGGTTAAAAATGACTTTACCAGAGAGTGACACTGTAGCTGTATTGGTAGGTGTAAAAACAATCTAATGTTTTCAGAATAACAAAATTACTTAATGATGACATTTCTCAGAGCATGCATCTGTCGATCTATAATTACATGACACATAACTGAACTCTCTCTCTAAATGGATTGTGTGATTTATATTATATACACCACTTACACATATACACACATTTGTATTTATCCTGAGATCAACCAATTTTCCTTTTTAACTTAATGTCTTTATTCAGAATTTTCTATTGTTTGTGGAGGTGTTTTTTTTTTTTTGTACCTGAAACCATTATTGTGATGAAAAGAAAGAATGAAAGAGGAGAAATAAGCAAGAAAAAAAAACAAAGAAGGAAAATCATAAAATGTTTTAACCAATAGCATGTGTAACACTTCCATGCAAAAATCTTATGAATACTTGAGTATAATATAGAAATATTGTCTGTTCAAATTATATTTGGAGCAGAACTACAGTAAAAACAAAACAAACAACATCAAAAAACATGTGATAATAATCAACCATGAATTCATAAATAGATATCAAGAAGAACATAAAATAAATATCAGTGGAATGTGTGTACCAACATGTCAGAAAGGAGACTTCCAGCAACGCCATTGGGGTTTTCTAATTAAGTGATCATTAAACTAATACCAGTTTTCAAGTCATTTAATACATCCCATAAAGATGGTTCAGTTGCAGCATTAGCAAGACTTGGAACTGTATTTTACCAACATATCAGAGCCTGTGAGCTTCACACCCTTTTTTCAGCCTCAATTATGCATGGGAGGGGGCAGGAAGACTTGGTGTTATGACTTTCTTTCAGTGTTCTGAAAGCTTGAAAAGGTTTTGATGTTCTAACGACGGGAGGGGGGGCAGCATACAAGCAAGCAAATAAAAGATACTAGATCAAAAAGATCTTTTTAAGGACAGTACATGCACTAGCCCCAGGGTATTTCAAATATTTATAATACTCTACATATTTAATCTCTAAGAGTTCTTGAGATGCTGTGTTCAGGACCCAGTGCTAGCATGCAAGGCTGGGTGCTCATGATATCAAAGTCCCTGAAGGAACATAGAAGGAGGGAGATGAAGGCAGTGTATGAAAAGACAAAACAATCAGAACTATTAAGGCAAAGCAGATGATGAAATTCACAGAATGGCAGAACATTAGAAATCCCCGTGGTTTGTGTCACAAACTAAGGCAGGGAGAAAGCCCCTTGGTTGTCTTCATTGTTGGGAGCTGTATATACCCGTGAGAAAAGAACTTTGGTGTGTCTAAATGGGATGAACAAATAACAGTTTATCAGAATCACAGAGCAATAACTCTAACATGATGGCATGATTGTGACAATCACAGCAGAGGGTAGACTGCTAATGTAGGGAGTTTTTGTCACTGTGACAAACTCCTGAACAAACAAAGGAAAATGTGTTTTGATTTGCAGTTCTAGGGTTCTAGTGGTTCAATTTTTTGGACAGAACACAGAGAGGAGATGACATGGTAGAGAATGGCTACTCTGGGAAGCAAAGAGAAAGACAGCAACAATATACAGTCCAAAGGCATGCTGTCCTCCAGCCAACACACTGCTACCAAATGATCCATGTCCCGCAACGATGCTGCAACTTCTACTAGACCATTAATCTATGAGCTTTCTTGATAAGATTAGTGCTCCTGTGATCCACACAGCTGTCAATATTTCTATCTTCTAAGAATCATACCTTTTATATGAATGCTTTTCAAGGCACACTTCATATTCAGATCACAATTTTACAGCTCAGGGGTAGAAAACACTCACCTCATATCTATAAGTGAAAATGTATTAGCTGCCACATTTGTATTATGGGTTCTTATCTGAGACATACTATAAGAAATGAGAAATCAATTAGTAAAAAAAAAAGTCAATTAGTTTAAAATCATTCACTGGGACTTGTGATGTTGCTTAGTTGGGGGGAATGTTGGTTTGTCATGCACAAAGCCCCAGATTTGATCTCCACTATATAGTGAATATGGTGGCACAGACCAAAGAACTTGGGAGATAACAACAGAAGGATTGGAAGTTCAAGGTATCCTTGTCTAGACAGTAACATTAAACCTAGCCTGTGGTACATGAGACCCTGCCAAAGGGAGGGGTAGAGGGAGAAGTGGAGGGAGAGAGGGAGGTAGAGGGAAAGAGGGGGAGAGAGTGAAAAGGGGAGGGAGAGAGGAAGAGGGAGAAGAGAGGAGTGAAGGGGGGGGGAGGGGAGAAATATAGAGACATGTACAAGAAGAAGTGGGAAGGAAAAATATGAACCCAGGTATAGACAATTTCCTTTTTAATTGATAAAACAGGTCAGGACACAAAAGTAAAGTAAATGATTCAGGATTTCCCTAAACTGTGTAGGTCTTATGGGTTATGACAATGTGACACTGATGTATCATTTCTGTCCATCTGTCTCTAGTTTGTGGAAAGTATAAATAAGCATTTTATAAAGTCCTGTCTAGTTATTGATTGACAGTTCATTTTACAATGCAGTTTATTTCACTAAGCATTCTGAGCCAGTCCACATTCTGCATAGCTTTAACATCACATTATACATGAAAAATATATTTAAGTTTTAGTGGTCAGCTATAATTTTTTTAAAAGAACAGTCTAAACCCACAGTTCTCAACCTGTGGGCTATAACCCTCTTGAAGGATGCATATCAGATAACCTGCATATCAAATATCCTGCATATCAGATATCTACACTACAATTCATAACAGTAGCAAATTACAGTTATGAAGTAGCAACAAAATAATTTTATGATTGGGGGGTCACTGTAAAATGAAGAACTGTATTAAAGGGTCTCAATGTTGGAAAGGTTGAGAAACATTGATCTAAAAGATAAACATTTTTTACTCTACAGGCCTTGGATTCACCTCCATTTTGCATGTGAAGAACTGCACAGGAAAACTATGCTTCTATTAGAAAGGAATTTATTTTTGATACTTTAAGCTATGTACCATAATGTTCTCCCATTTGTGATTTGCATTCCCTTAGTCACTCTTCCCCTCCTAAATGATAGATGGAGCTCCCTCCCTCCACTACCCACCTTAACCCAAATACCTGGTCTCAAAAAGCACTGGGAAAATTGCCTCCTTCTTTGAAAAGTGCATACCATTTCTTCTCTTATTGCCTGTGCTGGCATTAATATTTTTAGGAACTATACTACATAGCTGACTCATACAAAGATTCAGGTCAATTAAGACTTCTGTGTTCTCACATGCGTTATTGATTAACCCCCCCCCCATTATTCATGTGTGCAATGCTGTTAGATTTATTTTTAAGTTTACATTAGTGCTCGTTAGTTTCATCATGCTGTATTCAGCACATGGCTGAAGCTTTTGGAACACTTCTTGGATCCCTTTCCAATTATCCTGCCTAGCTTCATGTCACGCACAGGTTGATGTGGTCATGTATGTTCCCATCTAAGTTAAGAGCAAAAGTGTTGATTAGCCATGGGCCAAATCCATGATTTAAAAGTGATGTTCTCTCAAGGTAAAACTTATCCATTAGTTATAAGACCTGTCATAGAAAAAAATAGACTTGGATATGAGAGCACTTGGGATCAGAGGGCTGTAATCAGAAAGGAAACTTTTGTTATAGGGCTCATTACTTCAGACCAAGTAGAGATGTGTTGAGAATTAGATTCTATCACCTGTTGTTTGCCTATTAATCTATTAATCAGTTATCTATCTATCCATATATCATTTCGGCATCTTTCTGAAGACATTATGATTTAATAACAATTTAAATTGGAGATTAAGTTATGCTTTGTTATAAAATGGCAATTGGCAAAAATATGATTAGTTGTGGTTTTGCAAATTGGTGAAGAACAGAAGTTATCAATGCAAACTTGTTCAAGTAAACAGAGAAATGATAAAGATGATGTTGAATCCATTGTTGAGATCCATTAGATTCAGATGCCAATAGTTAAGGTAGCCACCAAAAAGCTTGGATAGCAACAAGTTCTTTAAACTTAATTAATATCAGAATGTATGTTTTCATAAAGTTTTTAACAAAGAAGTTTATTGAATGTTACCAAAATTCAGGCATCTCACACTTTGGTTGGCTTGGTTCTGATCTGTAAACTTGGAATTTCTAGTAATACGCCAAAGAAGGAAACATAATAGGCTTTAAATTATTTTAATGAACTTTGTGATATTAAAAAGTCACTTCAACTTTTTTAGTTTTCTACCTGCAAAGTAGGGTTAAAATTATATCCTTGTAAAGTTTAGTAAAAAACCAAAATCACAAATGATAGTATTCCAACAAATCATGGTAATTCAACTGATGACAACATAAAGAAAAAATTCGCCAAAAATCATGAAAATATAGAAATTAAAATTCATTATCATTAAACTTGGATGAATAGAAGAATAGATTAAAGTGTAACATAAAAGGACAATCTTCAAAAGCCTTGAAACATCCCAAGTTTTAACAGCAACTGATGTGTTAAAAGATGGGCTTCTTTACAAAGACCATTTCAGAAAACCAAAAGTGGTCAAAATGTAA
>CAJQZJ010009840.1:3921248-3939234 GCA_907164525.1 Lophiomys imhausi
AGGATTAATGGGCAAGACTTTTTATACTTCATTTCGGATTTTCTTTTTGTTGCTTTTTAGATTCAAGTAATGTCATTGATTAAAAAAAAAGAACTTAGAAGTAAAGTGTGATTCACTCCCATCGTATTCTGGCACATGTTACTTCTGTGATTTGAATATTCTAGCATAACAAGAACATGCACTATCAATGTTACCTAACATGCCCTTCATATTTTGAAGAAATGCTAACTCCATGGCTTTTCTGGCCCTGTGGAGGGTGCATGTTATCTTCCTGACTTTTCTGTCTCATTATTTCAATAGTACATGCTCTCTTTATGACAGTCCTGCTCCCAACACACCAAGGGTATATGCTCTCTCCACAACGTCTCTGCTCTATCATATTAAGGGTGTGTGCCTTTTGTGTGACTGTTCCATTGTATCACCTTGTGATTTACACTCTCTGATCACATCAAGGGTACATGTTATTTCCTATATCCTACCATGTCAAATTCCCTCCCATCATACCAAGGATATATTCTGTTCTTTTTTCCATTAATTAATTTATTTGTTTATTTTACATTCATATCACCACTGGCCACTCCCCTCCCTCCTCTCCTCCTAGTCTCACCCTCCCCCCCCCTTCGCCCCTACTCCCCCATAGTCTGGCATATTAAATTGCATCAGGACTATGTGCCTCCTCTTCCACTGAGGCAAAACAAGGCAGCTTTGCTAGGAAAATGGGATCTAGAGGAAGGGAACAGCATCTAAGTCAGAGATAGACCCTGTTCCAATTGTTAAGGGATCCACTTGAGGACCAAGCAGTCCATCAGCTTCATATGTGTAGTGAGCCTGGGACCAGTCCATGCATGTTCCTTGGCTGACGGTTCTGTCTCTATGAGCCCCTGTGTCCAAGTTATCTGGCTATGTAGGTCTTCTTGTGGTGTCCTTGATCCCTCCAGCTTCCCCTCAAATCTTCCTCTAATTCTTCCTCAAGACTCCCTGATTTTCAGCTGATGTTTGCCTGTGGGTCTCTGCATCTGTTTCCATTATCTGCTGGGTAGAGCCTCTCAGATGGCAGTTGAGCCTTCTTAATAATGTTGCTGTTTCAGTATATCAAGTGTACATGTCTCTAATTCCTTGTTCCATCAGGTAAAGGATATATGCAGTGTTCATAACTTCTCTTCCCTTAACATTAAGCGAACATGGTGTCCCCATGACTTTCCTATCCTATTCAACTAGTATGAATTTCCTTCCATTCACATTAAGTGTGCATGCCCTTCCCATAGCATAACCATTCCTATCAAGTCAAAGTCTCCATGACTTCCTTGCCTCCATGGTATCTTCTCCTTTGCTTATTTGTCCTTTCATACCAAGGACTTAGTTTGTTCCAGGACATTCCCAAAGATGTGAACTTTAACAGGTTATGTACTGTGAATTTTGCCAGTTTCTCTACAATGAAGGTTCTACTCCATTATACTCTATTTTTTTTCAGAAGCAAGGCACTATACACACTATAATCAAAGGTGGGATATCAAAACAAACAAACAAAAAACCCATGACAAACCAAACTGAAACAAAACAAAAAAGATTTTTTCATATAGAAGATTGCTCTCTACTACCATTAAAAATATAATCACTTATTTATTCTTTCATTGACATCTGTCTATTATAGTGGGCCCCACCATTGTGCATGTAATTTTTTAAAACAGTCTTTCATTTTCTGCTATTATAACATGTTCCAGGCTTGTCTTGTATAATTCTCAGGCATAGACCTAGCCATTTCTCCAAGAAGCTACATGTCCTTTACCTGGAGAAAACTTTCAGAAACAATTACGTGAGTGTTGGTTGTTCTTGTTACTACTTGGTAAAGTCCCCTCAGTGTACAAAACTGGCAAGTACAGATATGCATGCTGACATACATATACATATGTACAGATATGTCAAAGTGTATTCATTGTTCATACTAAGCCAAACATGAGTTCATACTAATCCTACCATGCCTAATAGAGTGCCCTGTTCATACTTAAAGACTCTGATTGCTTTTGTTTTTCTGTAGTCTACAACACTGCTAGTGAGAAAGATGCTTTCCACCACTTGCCATCCACTTAGTTATTTAATGCCAGTATTATATGAATTGATTTTAGAATTATTCAACTCTCTTCCCAAGGGGAACTTCTTTATTAATTAGTACACTGCTATTCAAAGATTCCTTAGCCTCTGGTCTTAAAAAATTCCCAAGTGACTTAAATTAGCTATTTTCCCCAACCTATTGCAGTGAGGTTCTGCCATATATAATATGAGTAATAAAGTTAATCTGTTTTAGGATTTAGAATTTCTCCAACCTCCTTGATGGTTTTCAAAGTTTTTTGTTTCTACTTTTCACACATCAAGATTCATTCTTCATCTCATGACTCTTAAATACTGGTCCATTTTCTGTTTCTATTGTTTTGTGTGTTTTTTTTTTAAACCCAAAGGCATTAAAATTTATTAAATGATGCAGTAACAACAGATTCTTTATTTACAATAGTATTATTTAACATCAAATAAGCAAATAGCATCAGTAAAGCAATAGTAACTTGCATTAAATGTATTTAAATTTTCTCTGAATATATCTACCTTTGCATAAACTGCTCACACTAGAAATACAAACATCAATGCAGATGAACAAAGTGATGATGCGAGTCAACTCTGTTTTGAAACTAAATCCACAACCTGAAACACTGTAAGCTTTCTCCTGAAGAACTATAGTAATACGCTGCTTAATTTTACCTTTGTATAATCTTTTCATATACACATATCTCAGATGCAACTTCATGAGGAACTGCATAAATAAAACTCACGAATGACAAAGAAAAAATGACAGTTAAAGGTTTGAAGAATTGGTCATCATCACTGTTCAATAACATATGGGCGAGTGATGATGTATTTACTCAAAAAAATGTACAAATTCACCATACAAATATAATACATTGGACAGCTATGTAGGAATATACAAGATTTAAAAACAGATCTATTCAATGCAATTTCTATCAAAATAACAACACAATTCTTAATAGACCTGGAAAGAGCTATTCTCAACTTCATATGGAACAAGAAAAAACCCAGAATAGCTAAATCAATCCTGTACAATAAAAAGAAAAAAAAAACATCTGGAAGTATCACCCTCCCAGATTTCAAGCTGTACTACAGAGCAATAGTAGTAAAAACAGCATGGTATTGTTATAGAAACACACCAGTAGATCAATGGAATCGAATTGAAGACCCAGAAATGGACCCACACACCTATGGCCACCTAATTTTTGACAAAGAAGCCAAAACCGCACAATGGAAGAAGGCAGCATTTTTAACAAATGGTGCTGGTCCAACTGGATGTCCACGTGTAAAAGAATGAAATTAGATCCATACTTATCACCTTGTACAAAACTTAAATCCAAATGGATCAAAGACCTTAACATAAGGCTGGTCACAATAAATCTACTGAAGAAAAAGTAGGAAAACCCTCGAACTCATTGGCACAGGTGACAACTTCCTGAACAGAACACCAACAGCTCAGGACCTGAGATCAACAATCAATAAATGAGACCTCATGAAACTGAAAAGCTTCTGTAAGGCAAAAGACACAGTCATTAGAACAAAACGGCAGCCTACAGACTGGAAGAAAATCTTCACCAACCCCACATCTGACAGAGGGATAATATCCAAAATCTACAAAGAACTCAAGCAATTAAATGCCAAGAAACCAAATAATCCAATCAAAAAAAGGGGGGCGGAGCTAAATAGAGAATTCACAAAGAAGGAATCCCTAATGGCCGAGAAACGCCTGAAGAAATGCTCAACATCCTTAATCATCAGAGAAATACAACTCAAGATGACTCTGAGATTCCATCTCACACCTGTCAGAATGGCTAAGATCAAAAGCTCAAATGACAGCACATGCTGGCAAGGGTGTGGAGAAAGGGGAACTCTCCTCCTTTGCTGGTGGGAGTGCAGGCTTGTGCAACCACTATGGAGGTCAGTATGGCGATATCTTAGAAAACTTGGAATAGCTTTGCCTCAGGACCCAGCCATACCACTTCTAGGTATACACCCAAATGACTCCTCACGGAGACATAGGGCAGTCTCCTCATCTATGTTCGTAACAGCCTTATTTGTAATAGCTAGAAACTGGAAACAACCCAGATGTCCCTCAACTGAAGAATGAATTAAAAAACTGTGGTACATCTACACTATGGAATATTACTCAGCTATCAGAAACAATGAAATTATGCAATTTGCAGTCAAATGGATGGAACTAGAGAAGCTCATCCTGAGTGAGCTAACCCAGACTCAGAAGGATGCACATGGCATCTATTCACTTATAGTAGGATTTTAGCTATATAGTACAGGATATCTGTACTACAACCAACCAACACACCATAGGGAACATGGACATAGATGTTTTATTTTATTTATTTATTTTTTGTTGTTGTTTGTTAGTCTGTTTTTTAGTTTTCCCTCCCTAGCCATGAGACACTTTTCACTGGTGGTACTGCCTTGTAGGCCCCCAGTGTAAGAAGAGGCTCTTGGCCTTCATATGACTTCTGAACTGGGGCTAGGGACTGTTATGTAGGGACACGCCACTCCAGAGGAGCAGGATGGAAGGATTAGGGGGTAAAGGATGAGAGGGCGGGCGGGGCTCGGAAGGGGGGAAAGTGGACAATATGATGGAGATGTAACCAGAAGCAAAAAACAATAAATTTATTTTAAAAAGAACACTCATATACAAATAAAATAAAATAAAGTAAAAACAGATCTAAGGCATTATGCTAGGTTTTAGCATTTTGATTCCTTGTACATCGCTTTTACCTGTAGTAAGAAACTTAAAAGATTTTGTTTTAGTCTGTAAAGAAACGCCAGGGAGAAAATTCTAATTAAAATCAAACCCACTACAGTATTTTCTTTTGTGCAGAAAATGCTTTGCTCTCAGGCAGCATACTACCATACAAACACCAGAAAAATTTAAATTCACACTGACAATTAATGGCTTAAGATGCATTTCAAATTTGATTGTGTATCTTTGGGTTCTGCAAGTGGTTCTGCGCCTCCCTGTGCATGTGTCACGCCCATAGGAACTCCATCAAAATTGATTGTGTATCTTTGGGTTCTGCAAGTGGATCTGTGCCTCCCTGTGCATGTGTCGCCCCCATAGGAACTCCATTTTTAAACACAGACTAAAAATTGCATGTCAAACTGCAAAAAAAACATTGCTTTCAATTATTACAGGTCGTAAGAGATACATGTGGAGGGTGTTTTAATCTTTGAGTCAAACGAATTGGTTGCAGTAACACAGCTCACTTCACTTTTAAAACTTACCACATTACATGAATACTTAAATGGGTTTTACAACCAAGTTCAGGTGTGTATACTTTTCACATTACGTTTTTCACATTGAGTAATATAAGAAAACACCGATTACATATGTTCTGTTAAACAAAAACTAAGTACAAATTTATTGTGTACATCATAACGAATACTGATGATGGGAACTGATTTGGCATTGGCTTCTATGAGAACATGATCAGAGGGCTCCTTCACTTCTTTCATTCTCCTAATTAGATGTAAAATAAAATGCATTACTGCTTGGAACTCTCTTCTTCATGCCATGATCACGGGCTATTCTAACTGCCAGGTTTGTACACTTGTCTGGCTCGGGATTGCCATTAGAAATTTGGTAGACTGGATGAATGTTGAAAGATGGATATTTTGGCTGGCGTTATGGTGAAATGGAACTTAAAATTCAAAACAAAACAAAAACAAATCTGTTTTAAACTCCATTTTCTCTTGTGCTGTGTGAAGTTAAAAGTTATGTTTCTGAAGAGTTATCTGAAAATAGGTCGCACTCAACAGTGTACCACCCGGAGCGGTCCTGGGGCTCAGGCTTCATCTTCTCCATCGCATGCTCCAGGGCTGTGGAACTACAGGGTTTGGTGGAGAAAAATGGATCCTTGAGCAGATGCACGGACTGGTGGCCTGCTGGGAAGCATTGTTTCTTGACCACCTCTCTGCACCGAGATTCCTCTCAAAGTGGAAAACGGTATCGAAATGCAAATTCCCAGAAAGTTCTTTAGCATAGAGCAACACTTTCAGATGATTTACCATTTGTCTTTGGGTCATATCTCTTTCTATATTTCCACAATCTGTAGATATATAGGGAGATACAAATATAAATAGGGTAGTTTATATGTTTTTCACCCTGCCAAGGAGTAAACAAACAAATTTCAAGGAAAAACTTCTCTGTTCCTAGAAAGCTTGGATAATGAGATATTATAAAATGCTTTTTCAAGACATCAAAAAGATATTCTGAAATTTAGGTAAGAAAGTATGTGTATCAGCAGTTGGGGGAGAATTGAAAAGGTCTCAGTTCTGGGTACTGCAGTTGTCTGAAACTGACACCAATTAATAAAGGTTATCCCCCGACAGAGTGGGCAAGAAAAACAACCATAAAAGTGGGCTTCTTCATAATGTGGTCTTTCTAAGGTTTATTAAGAAAGAATATAAACATATAAAATCAAGACTTGATACCTACAGAGGCTGCATATCATGTAGATTAGATACACGATTTATGAGCAGAATTTCAAGGTGTAGAAAACAAAAGGTCTTAAAGTCTACAAATCAGATCTAATCAAGGCATTGGCAGCCTTTACAGAACACCTTTAGGAGACATTCCTATGAAGATATCTAATTTAATACTGAAGTACCTCATTTTTGAGTCAATCCCACAATATGTATACCTCACAAAATTATACAATTAAAACATTTAATTCAGAACTTAAATTATTGCTTGTTTACATATAAATTGGATTTTTATATACCTTACAAAACTTCGGCTTTCTCAGCACTGCTAAAAAACAAACTAAAAACACATGGCAGAGGTTCTATCTGTCGTGTTGTCTGCTGTCATGTTTTGTGATAAAATTGAAATCATATACTATTCCCTTCAGACCATCTTATCTTTACTTAGTGATAAATATTGAAAGATCAACTCTGCTTTCCATGACATCAGTAGCCTGTGTCTTTTTATTATTGACTGATTATCAAACAAGTGTTTGTCAATTTGATACCAATCTGGACATATCTGGGAAGAGGATATTTCATCCAAAGTTGAGGAATTTCTCTTTTGAGATTGGCCAATAGCCAAGTTTGTGTAACATTTTCATGATTACTGATGGATGTGAGAGGGACTTGAAGATTGTAGATTTTGACATTCCTGGGAAGGTGGGATTGGGATGTATAAGAAAGGTAGCTGAAGCTTATTGTGGTGCTGCATGCCTTTAATCCCAGCACTTGAGAGGCAGAGGTAGGCAGTTCTCTGTGAGTTCAAGGCCAGCCTGGTCTACAAAGTAAGTTCGAGGACTGCCAGCACTGTTACACAGAGAAACCCTGCCTCAAAAAACAAACAAAAATAAATAAATAAAAATAACATAGACACATAAATAAATAGATAGATAGATAGATAGATAGATAGATAGATAGATAGATAGATAGATAGATAGATAATTGTAGCTGAGAAAGCCAAAGGAAATGAGCCAATGAATAACATCCACCTGTGATTTCTGTTTTAAGTTCCTAGTATTAGGGGGAAATTCTCTCTCTCCTGTAAATGTGACATAAGCAATAAATTTAGGTAAAATGTTTTCTATCAAATTGAGAATTTTGTTGGAGTCTCAGCCTACCATTTAGCTAATATGCTGGTCATATTTATCATACCTTGGTGTTGATTTTTCAAAGGCTTCTTCAATGCCAATTAATATTTTTTCTTTATATCCATTGTTATGGTTGATTACATTGATTGGTTTTCATCTTTTCACAAAGCTCAGCTTTGTGCTCCTAGAATAAGTTTCACAACACCATAGTATACAGTTCTCATACACTGTTTATTTGCTACCTTTTAAAGGATTGTGGAGTCTATGGTAAGAAGAGATATGGGATTCCTCCTTTGTGAAGTCTCTGTATAACTCTTTCCCCATTTTTGATTGGATTATCTGGTTTCTTGGCATTTAATTTCTTTTCTTCGTAAATTATGGATATTAGCCCTCTGTCAGATGTGGGGTTGTAAAGATCTTTTACCAATCTGTAGGTTGCAATTTTGTTCAAATGACAGTGTCTTTTGCCTTACAGAAGCTTTTCAGTTTCATGAGGTCCCATTTATTCATTGTTGGTCTTAAAGCCTGAGCTGTTGTTGTTCTGTTCAGGAAGTTGTCACCTGTGCCAATGAGTTGGAGGCTTTTCCCCACTTTCCTCATCTATGTTCATAGCAGCCTTATTTGTAATAGCTAGAAACTGGAAACAACCCAGATGTCCCTCAACCCAGGAATGGATAAAAAAACTATGGTAATCTACACAATGGAATACTACTCAGCTACCAGAAACAAGGAAATCATGCAATTTGCAGGTAAATGGATGGAACTAGAAAAGCTCATCCTGAGTGAGCTAACAGACTCATAAAGATGCACATCTATTCACTTATTTTCAGATTTTAGCCATATAGTGCAGGATACCTCCTGTACTACAACCAATGCTCCAAAAGGAATAGAAACATAGACTTTGTTGCCTGTCAATGAGACACTTTGCCCTAGTGCCGCAGCAATGTAAGCACCCAGTAAATGAGGAGGCTCTTGGCCCTCATATGACTGTTGAACTAAGGCAGAGGACTGATATTTAGGGACACTCCACTCCAGAGGAGTAAAATAGAAGAGAGAGGGGGTAGAGAGTGGGATCAAGAGGGGTGGAAAGAAGACACTGTGATGGAGATGTAATTTGAAGTAATAAATAAACATTAAAAAAAGAAGAGATATGGGTATTCTGTGGCTATAATTGTTGTGACTTTCTGGAATTGCATAGCACAATGCTAACCATATAGAGTGAGTTAGAAAAATGTGTCCCAAATTTGATAAATCCTTGGAATGGAATTGGGTACTATATTTTGGGGGGGGATATTATTTATTCAATTTATTGTTCATAGTGCCTTTAAACTCATCATTTCTGTAGTTTGTGTCATTATTAATCAACTAAATAATTAATTACTTTCATCTGAAAATTCAGTCATATATTTGTTTCTGTTATCCACATATTTATCTTCTAACATACACAGGATGATTGCACCTTTCTTTAATTTATGATACCTGAAACTTGTGTTTCATCTTTCTCCTCTTTAGATCAAACTGATACCAATTTTGTCTTTCCAAAGTCTCGCTTTCCCATTCTTTGATCATTTTCTATATTATTCTCCTGCTTTAATTTAATTGATTACTGCTCTTCCTTTAAAGTTTATTTTTACAGTCACTAGTGTTGGGGTGTGATAGTGCTTGAATGCCCCTGTGGGTAGAGATGAGAGGGAAGCCTGCGGAGTTGGTTCTTAGTCAGGTTTGGAAGCAAGCACCTCTCCCTGCTAAGCCATCTAAGCAGCCCTAGTACTCAATCTTCTACTTTTATTTTCTTCCTGCTTCTTTGATACAGTTTTCATTCTGTCTCTCTAGCTTCCTAAAATATCAGCATAACTTTAGTGATTCTGTATCTCCTATATGTTCTAGTACATAGTACCATACATGTCCTACTGAGCTCTGTTAGCTAGGCCCTGTAAGTTTTAACAAGGTGAATTTTCATTTTCAGCTTGTTCATGTAATATTTCAATTTCTCCAGAGAATTGATTTTTTTTGGTCCATGTGTTATTTAAAAGTATGTTGTTTAACTCCAAAATATTTGATGCATGTTAAGCTCTCTCTGATGTTAATTTGTAGCTTAATATTATTGTGTTCTGAGAACACATTTTGTATGATATCTATTTTCCACATCTGTTATATAGAACTTGATGACCCAAAATGTGGTCCATCTTCATAAACAATCCATGTGAACTTGAAAATGTATGATCTGGTAGTGGCGGATGGAGTGTTCTTTAAATGCCAATTGTGTCAAGTTCATCAATAGTGTTGAACGGTCATTTTTGTCTTTCCTAATTCTCTGCCTTGCTGACATAGAAATTACTAACATATTTTAAACTATAATGGAGGGTTTGTCTGTATTTTAGTTTTATTGCATTTTGTTTTACAATTCTGAAGCTTTGTTGTGAGGAATATACAGTTTGACCAACTCTTTGTGTCTCTGAAGAATCAAGTCACTTATTATATAATGATTTCTTCTTTATCCCTGATATTCTTTTGTGCTCTAACATCTACATTTTCTGAACTTAATGCTGTTGCTCTAACTTAAGCATGGTATATCTTTCTCCATTCATTTATTTTACTGATTTATTTATTTTTCAATATTAGAGACTGAATCTCAGGACTCATATATACTCAACAAGCCCTTTGCGACAGGTCCACATTCCCAGGTCTAACATTCCTTTAACTTAAACTTACATTATTCTGTAACATGGATTTCTTGCAGACAACACAGAGCTGGATTTAATTTTTATTCATTTGAATAGATCTTTGGTTTTAAATTGGTACCCATATAAAGTGCATGTTTAAAGGGACATATTTATTGCTTTCTATCAACTTTCCTTTTGTTTTTATTGTTTAATCTGTCTTTCCTGATGATAACTGAGGATTATATATGATGTCATTGCACTTGCTCTAAGCAGATCAATTAAATTTCATTGTAATATGTTAATGGATGTTCCAAACTCCGTCGTGTGCAATGAAACAAATGCAATTCTACTTCAAATAACACTATATCAATTCATGTGTGGTGCAGCCTACTCATACTTCTCCTAGATCTCCTCTCCCTCCTTAGAACTCGTCACCCACTTCATGTGTCCTAATTCTGTAATCAACCACCATAGTAATTTTATTACATATAATCATAGGCTACTGTGACTTCCCTGCTATGATGGTGTATAACCTAGAACTGTGAGCTAAAATAGACCTTTTTTCCCTTCATTTATCTTTGCCACACCCATCCTCTTTATGATCCTCACAGTTGAGGGCCTCCAAGACTATCCTTGGCATTCAGTGAGTTAGTGGGAGGTCCTATATACTCACCACCCACCTCCTAGTCACACTGTCTATAGTGCAATGACATGAAGCATAACCCTAGCAGTCAAAAGATGTATGGAGGGAAGTTAGGCAGAAATAGGTTTACCCTCTCCAGAGTATTCTCCAGGACTCTGGATTCTATTAGCAAAGTTGTGAAAATGAAGATTAAATGTTATGTAGTCAGGAAACTTATTAAAGATTCTGTTTCCAATGTTTTTATTGAGGTCACCTTCTGCATAGCAAATCCCTAAATTTCAAACTCTCTGAAGACAATCTTTTTTCAGCCCAAAGTACATAGTTTGCATAATAGTTTAAGCTTAAAACAGTGAGCCCTGTTTTAAGCTCTGAGAACTGTGGAGACCTTGAAATCCAGGTTTCCTAGTGCTAGCCATGGGTTATATCTTTAGATGAGTTCTGAGGGAGCACTCCCATGTCTGCTGTGTTGACTTATCAAAGTCATTTTCTTCAGCTTCTGTTTCAGAGAAGCAGATGGAACCAGTTTGTGTGTGTGCCCAACTGTCCAGATTTTAGGGTACTGATGTACCACATAACCTGGGTTCTCTGGAAAATCAAAGGGAAGTCTTACTTTTCTCTTTTCAGGTTTTTCTTATTGAAAACATGGAAGTGTTGCCATCTTAACTCTTTATACACTACACGTCAGACCAAAAACATAAAATTCCCAACCAACTGTGTAGTAGTGTAAATTCTTCTGAAGGAAGATTAATTGATGAACCCTTTGTAGTAGTGGCTAACAGTAGATAAAGCTTCCTCTTTCTTCTTGAACAGGCAAGATCTTCCAGGAAATATGTGTGCATAAACATGTATATATTTTATGTGTGTTTGCCTGAATGTTTAAGTGTGTGTATGTGTATAAATTTATGCAAGTTCACATGAATATGTAGCCAAATGGTAACACTCAAAAAATTCATTAAAATTTAATAGTAATAATCAACTGTCTATATACTAAAGCCTGTGGGAAGATGGGAAAATATCTGTAAAATACTACTCTTTGAGGTCAAGCTAACACTAATTAATTTTTTTAATGTTTATAGTTGGATTCAAGCTTTAGCATTTTGAAACGTTTTTTAAATATTTTTAATTGTTCAGACAGATTAAAAACAATAACATCTCTGCCTGGAAAGACTTCTTCAGAATAGACTTTAATATTTCCAGAGCTCTCTTAAATTTTTTAATATAGAGTAGGGGTGTGCACCTGCCATTTAACCCCTGGAGAAAATGAAAACAAGGGAGTTGGAATTCCAAGATGATCCTCAAATATATATCCTGAATATCTACTGAGTACCATAGCTATAACTGAGGGTAGCTTCGAGGTACTCACCTTAAACTTAGATGTCTGTGTTTTCTAAGCAAGGTCCAAAATCTTACCAGGTATGTTTCTGTTTCAAAACCGTTGATCTAAAACTCTCAATATGTACTAGGTAAAATGTTGCACATTGCTTATTATCCCATTGCTAGACACTGCAAACTTTAACCAGCTCACCACTCTAAACAGTCTCAAGTAAGTTGCTTATTTGAAGATAATAGCATCATGATGTATTGTGATGGCTGATAAAATAATCGAGGAGCCAAAATTTATGATGAGAGAGACAAATATCTCAAGAGGAAAGCTACTGAGCCAAGTAAATTAAAGCTAAGGCTGAGCTCTTCTTTCCAATTCCAAATACTTTGGAATGCTGTGGGTCTTACTGGCAGTGCCTTGGCCCAGAGGCCACTCTCTGTGGTGCTGAAAGACAAATGTCAAATATGTGTCTCAATTTCTCCTGGTGGTATTCTTTAGAAAGTAAAGTAGGATCTTCTAAGGTAATGATAAATGGCACTCTTGTCCAGTATCCTTCATCCTCTTTTACCCATGGTTATTTTTGTGTTTCTTTGGAATTTCTCTTTGGAGAGTTGAGTTCTTCCATATTGGCTGTCTGAAGTGCTATGAAATATTGTTTATAAGGTTGTGCAGTGTGAGGAAAAGCTTAGAATGTGTCATAGCAGATCTTACCCTGCCATTGTCTTCATACAAGGGACATGTCCCTCACACTTAGTGGCCAGAAAGTGAGTCATATGAGAAACTACATTGGAGATCTGAGAAGGAAACGACAGTTGTCATCACCAACCAGTGCATCCACAAACACAAATAGGGAATATCAAGGTACTGGGTTTGGTAGTGTTTTGTTACCCAGCATGATTTTAACAACAGATAACTGATAGATACATCTTTGCCATTTATAATATAAAAACATTCATAAATGCATGTCCAACAATGGGATTTACTGAGTAAAGTCTCATATATTAATGTTACTAAAACAATATATTACATGATTTTAAGATTTATGTGTATGTATGTGTGTGAAAGAAAGAAAGAAAGAAAGAAAGAAAGAAAGAAAGAAAGAAAGAGAGGGAGGGAGGGAGAATGCTACACATGTATGGGTGCACACAAGGGCTGGAGGGGTTGAATCCCTTGAAATTGTGCAATCATTATTTCTATTTTTGTATATCTGTATACATTTAAGTATCTAGTTACATTTTTGCACAAGAAATACTAAAATGTTGAGAACCAAGATAATAAAGGTAGATCTTTCCAAATGTTATATGAAAGATCCTTTAACATGTGTGTACATTTTTTACCTTCAAAATTTTTAGAGTGTAAACAAGGGAAAGAAAAGGAAAAATGAACATAACTTGATATTCCAGACAATATCTGTAGATTTCTATTCAGCATTTCAACATTTGAATTGATCCCTTTGCATACTAACATGATTGGAAACATCTGAGCGACACTCTCTGCACTTGTCATTGTTTGTAAAATCTGAATGAATGAGCATCTGAATGAGGGTGCACAGTTTATTGATGTCAATACATGTTTTCATCACCATAATGTGTCATTTGTAATTTGTATTTGCTTTTCCTTCTTGATTCGTGGTGAAACTTTTCACAAAACAGTTTTTGTGACACAATAGGCACTCAGTGTCCGTTTGGTGAGTCCATGAATGAGTGGCTGAAACACTGACTATGATGGAATGGGTGTCAGATGCAGGAGAGATAGTGGAAGAAAACAACGGCTCTTTTCCAACTCACTTGTCTAGCGAGATGATGTGATGGGGGGCAGGGACAGCTGCTAGTTGGATCAGTCCCAAACTTAAAAGGGTGGCTGTCTACAGCATAGTTATGTGAGCACCATCAAGGTCCTGCTCTTTTCATAAAATGTTGACTTTTTAATAAAATATTGTGGGAGTATGTAGCATACTGTGCTCAATACTACATTGCTGTGAATAAATGACTCCAATGATGCTTTGGAAAAAGTCTCCAAAATTTTCTGTCACCAAGGAAGTGGTGTCTTCAGAATAGTGACTGGCACCTTTTCATGAATGTTTGAATATGATCAGGATGAAGCTTTCAAGCTGCATCAATATTATACATAATATAAGATATTCCAAATACCCCAAGAGCAAACAACAAAAGTTATACTTGCAGAGTTATGCCTATCCTTCCTAGGAGCCACAACATTATATTGACTCAGGGCTTGCAGCAATCACAGTCGTACAGACTTTCAGTGCCCAATGATAGGCAACGTGTACATGAAACAAAAGCACTTCATTTCAAAAGTACTCTGAACTATAGAACATTAGATATTTTTTCTACAGAGTCATATCTACTACATGCAGAGAATATGTTATAAACTTCCCAGTGTAGGCCTGAAACTAAAGATAGCAAATAAGTAAAATGTATAAATATTTGTGAAGAACTTTGGTTTAAGAATTAGGCATAATGGAAATTTATAAAAAGTATTTATATTCCATTAGTGTTTTATGTAAATGATTTATGTATGGAAGAAGAATAGAGTACCTTATATGCAAACAGTACACACTGCATAAAAAGGAATTGGGTGCCTGCAGAATTCAGTATCTAAAGAAGTCCTGGAAACAGTTTCCTGTGGACATCAATGGATGCTTCACCACATCCACTTATCTTTTTGTGATGATCTGGGTTGAGGGAAGGCCTCTATAATAAGATGCTATGTCATAGCATTAAACTAGGGTTCTTTGCACATAAACTTTGAAATGTTGTGAAAGGCCATCTGATACCAAATAATTAACAAGCAGGTAGCTCAGAGACTAGAAAAATGGATTACTCACATTCCATGGGACAAAATTGGACAGAGCACAATCGAATCATACAAATGCAAATTACTTTAAGTTTTATGAACTTCATTTTCTTTTGGATTTAATGTTGTTGGCCCACAGTTAACATCATACAACTGAAACCTTAAAAAGTAGAGTCACTGACAGGGAAAACTGGTTGTGTACTTCAGTTCAGAATTACGCTTCAGCTCTTCATTGTATACACGTTAAGAAAGCTTTATGTATCGATCAATGTGTGCTCTTTTCAAAAGATGTCACAGAATAGGTAATTTGTAAGACTAGAAATTTATTTCTCATAGTTCTAGAGACTGGGGGCATTCAAGATCAGAGCTCCAGTAGATTTCATGTCTCGTCATGGTTCTGATCTCTGTTCCTGAGATGGTGCCTTGCTGCAGAGTCTTCCAGAAGAAGCAAACACTGTGTTCATATGAAAGAAAAGAACTTTAAAAGCATAAAGAGGGTCCAGGCTAATTAGTCTTCTCTAATAGGATTAGATGACGTCATCTTGATGGCAAGGATTCCAAGACTTAACCATTTCCAAAAATTCACCTCTTCTTACTACCAGGACAATTGAGAATAGGTTTCAGTGTGAAGTTTGGGAATGGCATGCATTCAACCCATGAACCTACAGTAACCTATGTCTAAGAATATTTGTGCACTGTGCTGCACAGAAAGCTCCAAAGGAGCTAGGGGAGAACAAATCTAGTTATGTCCCATAATTGGCCAAATGCAATCTTCCTTCTACAAAATTACTAAATTAATGTAATTTATTTTCTATAAAGGGATCTAATAGTACCTTGTCCCTATAAAACGTATAAAGTTACTCATATATACTGTCTGACATGAGTGTTTTCTATAATAAGCCCTGAATAATTACTAGCAGCCTTTCAGTTCTTACCTCGTTTCATCTTTTCCCTCTGTCTTTGTATGCTTCCCCATTCTTTCCCTATTCTTTATACTTCACATATGCAAAACTGAAGGCGCAAAAGTAGATGCCTCAGAAAAGAGTTCCATATAAGAAAAATGTCTTCTCTTAATAACTGCCTCTAGCTTTACAATTGATTTTTCCTCTATATTTTCGATTATTCCCGCTTATAGGACAAAAATGCATATTTCATACTGGATGACCACACATGATGTCTACCATGTGTCCCATTCATTGGGACCCTTTCCATTTCACTGACTTCTATCTTACAAATGAAAATGCCTCTTGGAGGCATCCTGCCTGATCTATGGAGGCCTATGTTCCTAACTATGGTCTCATATTGCATTTTCTGCTAAATATAGAGATAAAAATCTTGACAAGATTTCCCCTTGGTCTTTTCTTCCACTCTTTCCAACTCCGCAGGCATCTGTAATTTAGACAAGTTTACTTTCCCAAAATAGAAATGCCTACTTTTGATTTCCTTCATTATAGGCTAAGTAATTTGAATATTAGTCATGTATTCATAGAAATAATCTCAATACACATTAGAAACAAGCTATAAGTACTTATGATTATCAATGTTTTATAGATTAAGTGCAAAACAGCTAAATAAATAGGTCAAGAAGAGAAAGATAGCTGATAGCTAATTGATAGATGGATAGATAGATAGATAAATAGGTGATAGGTTGCAAGTGACATTCACAACCATATGTGCAGCATGACCTGTCTACAAGTGATTATGATTATTAGCACGTTTTACAAATTAAGTGCCAAATGTCTGTTAACTGACCAACAATATATAGAAGTGTATGCAAGTGTGTGTGCGTGCATGAGTGCGTGCGTGCGTGCGTGCGTGTATGTGCATGTTTTCTTCTTCCAAGTGGCATGGACAAGTGAAAAACTGAAGGTGCCTGGCACTGAGGCCATGTTCTAGATTTGCATTTCTTTCACATATTCTTTGAAGATATATGTTTACAAGTTCAAGATCAGAAGAGCGGTATACAAGGAAAAAGCATGTTTTCTGTGTTTAGTCTTACCCTTATATCTTGAAATATGACACTGAGGCTGCCAAAACTCCTTAAGCCAGCCATAAAGATCATGATCATCCAGCAGGCATGACACTGCTTCTCATTGGCTGTACATGGGTGATGTGTCCATCTCTGGATAATGTTAGTGCATTGAAACGTATAATTATTCTCAGTTGATTCCTCTTCATATAAAAGAATGCTATGTTTTACAATTGGACCAATGTTTTCTCAAGTTTTCTTTGCATTTGCTTTCTCTAGATGGGTGTCATTTTCAAACAAATTCTTCAGAAGTTGGAAGTAGTAGCTATTTCAATAGTAACAGTTGAAATAAGAGTTCAAGTCAGATGGGAAAAGTTAGTATGACTTTTATAAGACCCCAGGAACAAAATGTGATTGTATTTAAGTCACACTTGTGACTGCAATCGATTGGCTTAGGATTTAGTAATATGCTTTGATCCTAGAACCTGGTGAAAGAACAGGTGACATTCCACCTGAAATGGAGCCTGAGAGTAAGTTTAAAATATTCTGAGATTCTTAAAATAACAAAGGTGTCTTACACATGATGTCATCTTATTGTCATTCTTAGAGGCACAGCTCCTTGAGCATACTGAGAAATCATGGACTGGATTAAATGCTAAGATTTTAGGAAAATCTTTAGCCTCATGATATCAACTTATGGGCTTTTCTTTTCCACTGGGAGGTAAGCTTTTACAATAACTCATACATGAACTGATATACAATCAATTTAACTTCTCTTGTTATAGAAAATTATCCAGACATTCTCAAGTTAAGCACTTGATAATTTTTCCCCTCTATACTTCATCTTTTTGACATCTCTGAATCTACACACACACACACACACACACACACACACACACACACACACACACA
>CAJQZJ010009840.1:3939244-3957704 GCA_907164525.1 Lophiomys imhausi
ACACACACACACACACACACACACACACACACACACACACACACACACAAATGTCCTTCTTTGAGAGGGACAGGTATTCTGCAGGAAGAGTATAGTTCTACAGATTGCAATTTAAATCCCAGAAGAGTAAAATGAGTGAAAATTGATTTTTCAAACTTTCTTTTAATGATTTCATTTTATTTCATTAGTACTTTTAACTCCCACCACCTAGTATCTCAAACACTGTTGTAAAGCAGTCCCACCAATCCTTAATGCTAAAATAAGATACCCAGGCTTAAAGAAATCTAGTTTCAACTACAGGTTCAGCCACCAAGGACTTGGAATATTTGACTTGTATTTTCAGTTTAGGCATACAGGAGCCTTGCAACATAGACATACATACACAGACACACAGATACACACACACACAGAGACACAAATACACACACCTACAAACAAATTTACTTGGTTAAAACTATATTTAAAAAAAGATTATTAATATTGAGTTAACTGAATTAATTTGCCTCTCTATTAAAAGTTTTTGTTAAAAAAATAAATAAGCCATGAAATTGCCTGAAGCTCTGGCATTTCCACTGGGTGTATAACTGTGTATGGCATTACACACACACACACACACACACACACACACACACACACACACACCACACCTCTATATACAACTCTGTGTGGTTTTAAACTAATAAGAAACACAGCAAAGTATAAAGAACAGAAAAAAGCAAGATGACGCTGAAGAGAGAGTGAGGAGAACAGAGAAGAAGGCCTCTATACAAAGGATGCAATCTACCCTAGCAACTGGAGTTGAACCATGTTAAGAGAAGGGTGCTAACGTATCACAGGAAGACAATGCTTTTGTTATGACCCAGGGACTGTTTAGGTCTAAAGTATGCATTCATTATTTTATCTCTCCTCCAGGGCATTGAAATAGGTAGCATTGCTATTATCCCATTTTCATAGATGGGAAAGCTATCACACAATATCAGTAAGCCAACTGAACCAAGTTATAAAATAATGAGTGAAATGTGTCCGTTACTCCAAGCTGCACCAATGGCCCTTTACACTGGCAATGGAAGAATGAGATTGTATGGTAGGTAGACAGGGAATCATTAGGAGCTGTGAATGAGAACAGCGTTTATTATGAATCTATTATGAACTATTATGTATTTCACACTATTAAGAAGTTCCAGGTGGTAGACTGAATGTAGACAGAAGCATAGGCCTTTCCTATAATGCGGAGGTGAACATTGTGAGGAAGACAGAGCAAGAAGAGCAGTGGGTGACTAAAATATCCAGTGGCTTGCACTCCACTGAGATGGCAGCTGGTCCCACAGTGGATAAAAGGCATCCCTCCCTACCCTGTCCACAGACATAACCATTGCTGTCTTATATTCCCAGTTAAACCCCAATTACAGCAATTTGCAGTGCTTTAGATTCTAGAGGAAAATAGTTACTGTGAAGATTTTAGCCGTGAACTTAGGAGACGGCTCAGTGATTAAAGCATTTGCAAGCATGAAGAGTTGAGGTCAAAGCCTCAGACCATTCATAGTTCTGTGTTCAGTAATTAGAATCAGCAACCACAGCACTCCTCAGGCAATGTGAGAGGCAGAGTCCTGAGTATCCTCAGTAATTCACGGGCCAGTTAGCGTGGTGTACATAGTAGCAAACAGTAAATGTCACTGTCTCAAACCAGGTGGGATTAAGGACTGACACCCAAGGTTGTTTGCCAAGCTTCACACAAGTCATGTGACATATGTACACCTGCACTCATATGCAGGAACACACACAGAGAGAGAGAGAGAGAGAGAGAGAGAGAGAGAGAGAGAGAGAGAGAGAATATTTGAAAAAAGATCTTAGCAAAGTCTGTGCTGATGTGCTAAATAACATGTCCAAGCATGATATTTAGCAGAGTGTAGGCTACAGATGAATCTTACCCTTCTCTAAGTATATGAATTGTAGGCTCTGTACACCGTGTCCTTACTATGGGTCAGGAGGTGAAGGTGCAAGTACCAGGTAATATATAATACAACAGACTTCAGAGTAAGGCCAAGCACACCTACCATTTCACGAATCATTGTCAAATTTCTTGTCTGTGTGAGTTGTAGTCTCTTCCTCTGAGGAGGTTCGGTCCATATCTACTGCAATGAGGTAGGTCAAAGGCTATTCCATGTTCTGCATGTCTTGTCCTTGTTGTCAGCCAGAGTGTTGATGCAAGGCCCTGGCTGTTGAAAGAGCTCACAGTTTACAGGGATGAAAAACAGAGAAGCAAGCACAGCAGCGCAATGCAGATGCGCTGTTGAACAGTGGCATGCTTGTGAGAGGCAGGGGGCGCTCTTCCTTGTATAGATTAGAAAGTTTCTCTCCTATTTTGGAGGCTTAACTTGGGGGTACACACAAGATTAGCACAGGTGCCTCATCAGAACCTGAGGAATGATTAGAAAGAGATAAAGGAAGAAAGATTCCACAAGAGAGAGATGAAACTTGATTCTAATAAATACCCAGGAAATCAGCAAGGTTTGTACTATATGTTTGAACTCAAATTTCATCAGAAACCTGGGAAATATTTCTGAGATTCGGAATTCAGACAACATACCTGAAAGCCAACTTTGTCAAACCAAGAACTCCCTCACAAAGCAAGTCTTCACGGTATTTGGCATTCATTTGTCACATAGTAATTACCCTATTAATCCAAATTAAACCCTTACCTCAGTCTCTTCATCCAAAGTGTGAATATTACAATTACCAGGAAGCTAGAAAGGGAAGGAGGTTTTCAGAGCTGTGCCTTGTCATAAGAGCAGACATTCTGATTGTGGCGGTAGGAAAGAAATATGATATTAACATACATAAGAACTGAGATGTGAATATATCGAGGAAATCTGATAAATTACAGGTTTGTGAAGGTTTTGAAGAGTTCAGGTAGTGATCTCCAGGTAGACTGGAAAAAGAGAAGTCTCAGTTATCTGGAATACCAGAGCCTTCAAGCAAGATGCTACAGAGGTGTTTGTTAAGCAACTAAGAGCCCCTATAAAAGCCTTCCACTTTAATTAGATACTTGAGACATGCATAAACAAAGTCACAGCAGTGAAATGTCACACATTCCATTTGTGGCTGCTTAGGGACTGGAAAGACACAGATATTTTCAAAACAAAACAATAACAAATATGTACGTGTGTGTGTGTGTGTGTGTGTGTGTGTGTGTGTGTGTGTGTGTGTTAATGTGTTTGCATAGGCCAATGCAGACCACCAGAGGACTGCTTCATGTGTCCTGCCTCAGGCTCCAATCGTTTTTTTTTTTAATTTTATTTATTTTAATTTTTTTAGACAGAGTCTCTTATTGCCCTGGGATTCACCAAATATCTTAGATTAGCTTGCCAGCGAGCCCCTGAGATTTGCCTGTCACTCCCTCCTTAGCTCAGAGATTACAAACTTGAGGTAACAAGTGCAGTTATTTTACATGGGTTGGGGGAATGGACTCACATCTTCAGGTGTTACTGACGGAGATGTCTCCCCAGTCCACGACACAGATTATTGAACTCCACACAGGAGATTATATGTGAGTCTGATCCTATGTGTGATTCTCAGATTGTGTTACTTGCCTGCCTCTCAGGCACTTCTAAGAACTATATGTGGTAAATTAATACCTAATGTAACTTTTTTTTTCCTTTTAGAGATATTTAGCTAAATTACTAAATAAAAATCCAGACTTATAAGCCACTCAGACTCCCCACACTTGAATATCAGATCCTTGGGTCTAGACGCTCTCTCGGCGTTGCCCACAGACCAGTTCCAGTTTTAGCCTCCTGTGATTTTTAAGCCCCAGCCTATGTGTAAGGCATTTGCACTAACCTGACCTCTGACCTCAGGGGTCCTTCGGGGTCCTTAACTGCTTACATCATCACCTCCCGACAGGTGCACCACACCTGACAGGGATAAAAGCTCCCCACCCACCTCTTCCTTTCTCTCTCTAACACCATTTCTCTGTGTTCCAACTTCCCTCAGTTCACTACATCCTTCTTTCTCTCTCTCTTTCTCTATGGTCCACCTTCTCCCATTGCTCTGCCTCCATTTTCTTCCCTAAACCCCCTTCCCATTAACCTTAATAAACCTTATGCCAGACCTGTTGCCTGGCAAGGTGTGATTTCCTTGGGAGAATACACCCTGGCAAAGGCTAGCATACCACTCGCTGCTTACTAACACTGTGAGTTCATCTGATACACTCACACTCAGCACTAGGGGCAGCTCTGACTGGTACCACCCCACCATTTTGTACTGTTTGCCCTATGTGAAAGCACTCTCAGTGTAAGGAGTAATCCTGGTTGTCAACTCAACTGGATCTGAGATCAACCAGATCTAACTACATTTGTCAGAGATTTTCCGGGAAAGATTAACAAAGGGAGAAACCCTCCTGCAAAGTGGGTTGTGCCTTTTGACAGTTGGCCCTGCTGTGAAGAGGCCTTCCAGTGCCTATCAGGTCTTTCCTGTTGCTAATGAATTCATCTGTGTTTCTGGGTTTGCTGTTGCTGTCTTTCTTTGTCATTAAGGTTTTTCAGCCTTTTAATGTACACTAAAGACCAGAGACTCCCCAAGAACTCTCCAGGTCTTCAGTATCAGATTGAGACTGTTTAAGTTTCTAGCCATATGGACTGAGGAGCCATCAGAATCTCATGTCTTCTTCTGTGTAGACAGCTTTGTACCACCCAGCCCCTATCACGTAAGCTTACCTATACTCCCTACATTGTATTGGTCGGTCCTTCTAGAGAATCCCCACCAACTATCTAGTTTCTGACTTACTTTAAATGTCAGGACCAATGCCTATGATCTAGAAATCCACCCAACTGTACCACAGAATTTATCACTGGAGATATTTCTTAGTTGTAATTCACCTCTTGGACCCTCTAGACCAGTGAAACTGGGCACATTCAATAAGCAAGAAGAGTCTCCAGTGAGTTGTTACCATGAGGATTAAAATGTAGCAAAGTTAAATCCCCAGCAAATAACCTAGCCAACAATGAGTTATGAATATTCATTCCTCCTTTCTACTACTTTATCTGTTAATATGAAGATAAATTCACAGACTTGAGTAACTCTGATACTGAACATTTTGATCAGGAAATTGCTATCAAAACAAATTGAAGGTCATATTCCACTTTTAATTTTAAAAATTACGAAATAATGATGACACCAATTTATGATGAGGTTAAAAGAAAACGAATGTGCCCTGCACTATATGAGGGGTGGGGTGGGCTCCTGTTGTTACAACTTTTAAAAAATTCACTCCACCTTAAAAAGTATAAAAATGATCATATTTTTTCCTCTTAGGAAAACATCATATCAAGAAATATGTTCACTTCAGCATTATTCAAAAGAACTGAGAATTTTAAAACAACCTGAGACATTTAAAGCATCCATTTAAATGTCTTGTTATGGCTGTGGTTGGATATTTTCTATAGTTCCTACAGTGAAGTGTAATCTGCAGCTCATTGATGTTGAAAGGGGTTATTAGAAAATGATTAAATCATGAGGGTACTTTCTCCAGAAGATCAATGCTTTTACTACAGGACTGAGTGAGTTAACTATCAATGGAATAAGGCTGATATAATAAATGATTGGTTTGTTTCTCTGTCCCTGTTTCTCTGTCTCTGTCTGTTTGTCTCTCTCTCCCTTTGTCCTTCCCTCCCTCCCCCGCTCCCTCCCTCCCTCTCCCTCCTTCATGATTTTGGCCTGAGATGAAATGGCAGAGAAGAAAGTTCCCACTAGGTAGGAGATCTTTGACCTTTCATTGGACTTCTCAGCCTCTAGAACTAGGAAAACAAACAAAACCACCTCTGTTCTTCATGAATTACCCAGTTTGTGATTATCTGTCACAGCAGTGCAAACTAGACTAAGATAGTTATGAAGAGACTAAAAATAACAATTAAAATTACATGGCAGCGAGAAACAGTATCTTCACTGCAATATGAGAAAAAGCAGAGTGCAAAATCTTTTCTATTGCATGATTACAATTTTAAACTATTTACATACAGAAGACACGAACATGAGTAAATTGCTGTGGAGCTGCAATGTAACTTTCTTTTTTTTTTATTTAGGATGACTATTATTTTTCTCCATGACTATTTTAAAATACTGCCCATCCTTCTCAATGTTTGTAAGAAACTGCAAGCTCATGAACATCATCACATACTCAGAGGGTCCTGACATAATATCACTGTGAATATCTCAGACAAATACTGAAAACCTGGTTGTCACTCAATCTGCCTTCCTGGATTCCAGGTCCTAAGAAGAAACCAGAAACCAGGATTTGATGGAAAATCATGGAGGTCAGTCTAAAAGAGGCAAGTCAAACTATACAGTGAAAAATAAACAACATCTGGAATGGATATGCCAACAGAGGATAGAATATAGCATGGGAGACAGGGACAACTGTCCCTGGTAAGGACTGACTATAGCCACACTGTGGTTCCTGAAACAGGGACAGATGTACTTGGCTCAATAATCCAGGAGTGGAACCAACATTAGGTGCATTTTCACATGTAGTTTAAGAATAATTAGGATTATATTGTTGAGTCTGACTACAAGGGTGTACCAAAGAAAGACTACACTTCCCCTCAGTTGATCTTACCTTCCTGAGACTACATGCTCCAAGATCATGTCTGATTCCATGGGTATTATCCTGACACACAGCTGCTACATTCACTTGTTAACACCATCAGAACAAAACAGATCAAACTGTATGCTTAACCAGCATGAACTTATTAGTTCTGGAGACTAGATATCTGAGTTCAGGATTGGTTTAGTCTCATAACTCTCTTCTCTCTGGCTTGTAGAAGAACATCTTCCAACCCCATCTTCAGATTGTCTTCTCTTCGTCACTCCATCTCCAAATTTCTCCTTCTTATGAGAACATCAATAATATTGGATTAGAAACTACTGTCATGATATCATGGTAACGTTATCATCTCTGTTGGTGACACACAAATAAGCAAACTGAAGATTTTCTAATACAATTACAAAGCCTCTTATATCCTGGCAGATTTTTGCCTGAGAAGACTCAAGCTTTGTTATTAACATTATACCTTTAATTTCTATTATTCCCTGACTAATCTGATTAGCTGCTGTGCAGTGTGAGCCATAGTTGGCACTTCTCCTACTCTATTATGCCTGTGAGTGTCATGGAACCTGCTCAAAACACACCATATTCATCAGGTCTGGGCCAAAGCCTGAGATGCTTCAGTTCTGAAGAGTACCTAGGAGCTGGGAAAGGTGTAAAGGAAGATAGATTAATATAAATTAGATTTAGTAAATTTCTAGGGGTTTCTGATGCAGTCTCTTAATCCGAGGCATGAAGAGCAACTTGGCTGTGGGAAATTAGCTTATCAGCTTATGGACTAAAAACAAGGATGAAGTCAGGTGAAATGAGGGGAGTCTCTATGGACTAAACAAGGAGGAAGCCAGGTGACACAGGGAGAGACTCTATGGACTAAAAACAAGGTTTATGGCCTGGCATTATTTTCAGCTGCTAGGTGGGCAGATACCAGAGGCTGGAGCCAGTTGGAACAAGGAAAGATCCTATTTAAGGATGAGCCCAGGAGGGCCCCATGTTAGCCCCATGCTAGAGAGCTCTGATGCTAGCAAGTCCTCACACTAGAAAGGACAACTAGTAGTTTGTATCCTCTGATGGAGAAAGTGCTGGTGGACTGATGGCCAGATCTTCCTGAGGCAGAAAGAAGCTGGTGAGCAGAGAAAGCCTCAGCAAGACATCAAAAGGCCAAGGACGAACCCTGTGGCTCAGGTTTTGCCTAGAGGGTTTTGACCTGTCTGAACAGTGGCCTGAATGAAACCATGGCCAGCTTTAAAGACTGAGACAGAGCGCAGACCCGCAGAGTTGCTGATACAAAGGAAATAAGTTGGCTTACAGAAGGCTGAGGTCTCCTAGAGAGAAGAAAGCCTCAAGCCTTATTTAAGGTGAAATCTCCATAGCCAATTTACCCCATGGATCTAAAGACTGCTAAGTGCATTAAAGGGTCTACCCCAGAGACTGTGTTCCTGATGACTGAGGACCTGTCCCAGAGACTGTATCCTTCTAAAAGGTTATGAAAATTGTTGCAATAGTTATCAATAGGTTTAGTAGTTAGGTAATAGGGGTTGTAGTCATTCGTAGGATTAGTAGTTAAATAAGTGTCTATATTTATTATAAGTGAATATAGTTACCAATAAATAATTGTTGAATAATTTTAAAAAGTTCGGATTCAGAAAGGTGCTCGCCCATGCACCAAACTAGGAATGATAAGAAATACCTTGCAGTTATCTGCACTATCCCCTCTAGGGATGTTATATTCAAACATGCAGAAGACAAAGTAACATCTGTATACTTTGGCTATTTTCTGTCATTTGTCTACAAGACCTGATAGGCTGTCTGATTGTTTTTAATCACTGTTTTTCTCAATGCAGAAATTACACTCTTCTGATTCCCCTTGTTTGGTCAACTCTTGCTCTACTTTTTTTTTTTTTTTTTTTGATACACCTGCCATGTCATAATGTATCACCCTGAAATCTTATTTAAGAGATTTTTTTTTCTCATGCTCCATATTAACAGTTCATTAAATGTAGGGGCTCCTTTCCTCCTTCCTCACTACCTAATAAAGCCTAGGGTCTAAGTTACATAGTATTGTTTGCTTAACTTAATAAATAAATAAATAAATAAATAAACAAACAAACAAACAAACAAATAAATAAATAAATGGATATTAATGGCTGTCTGATCGACAAAGGTACTAATTACACCAAGTACATACAGGTATGAGCACAGTGAGAAAGAATTTTGCAATCTTTTCACCATATAGGCTAAGATCAAGCTACATATAGGATATAAAACCTGTAGCAGAATAGGGTCCAAAGACCCTGAGATTTTGTTCTGTCTCTAATGAGATGAATTAAACAATGTAAAGTGCTTCACCTTACACCTCCAACACCCTAAGAGGCAAGGAGAAAAAGATGAAGATGAAGACTGATCCTGAAGGCTCCAGGGGAGCCTAGACACACAGCACAGAGCACACTGGGGAGGCCCATGGTGCTTAATTCCTTTTGAAGAGGGTAGATTCATTTCTGCAAAGCCAGCTCTAGGTTTGTCTCCATTCATCCACTGCTTTATGAGAACGGCAGGGTGTGTGACTAATGGTTTCTGGTTGCTTTTGGGCTGATGTGAAATGCATGTGATAATTAGCTAAGTAAATTAGTTCTGTTCTCATTATTTTTTATTTAAAACGGTTTCATAGGGATGGCTTTTTGCAATGAGGTCTGCTCTAATTTCTCATTATCTCCACTGGGAGATGGGAAAATTTGACTAGTAAGATTTTTCTCCCTACTGTGAGATATTTGTCCCATTCACCTCTTTTGGTAGTTTCCAAACCTGCTCATCTATGTCTGGCCTATTGCATGGATTAATCATGAAAAGCCCGGTGATGGCTCCCCCCTAAATTCTCCTTTTTGATCACAGGATTAGCAGTAGCATCACAGTTGGAGTCCCTTTTGAATATTCACAGATCAGTGGAGAACCTTTTTTTTTTTTTAATGGCTGTCGGTGCAGAGAGAAATAAAAAAGGTTTACTCAGCACTTCTGCAGTCACAAGCAAGAGGAATTTTGACCTTGACATATTAACATCCCTGATGTATGATGTGGGCCACTCCCTGAGATGTGCCTGTCTGTTCCCAGTCTCAGACTCCTGGTGACTATGCAGAAAGATGAGCATGCAGCTCTTGTTCTGAGATGCCTGCTATTCTTCAACATCACACAAATCTGGCTATACACCACTTGCTCTGGAGAGCTTGTAAGACTTTTTTGATAAAGCTTTTGGTTGAGTTGCATTAAATCAATTGTATTATCACCTTTTTGTACAAAATGGTTTATTGTTTTTGAGAAATTTAATATGGGAGAACATTGCATAGAGGAAGTTGCTTAACCTGACTTTGTCTTTCTGGATCAGAGCTTAAATCAGCAAAATTGCATAGTCCCCAGAGATTATTCTATAAAAAATTTAATTCTCATATGAATTGGGTTGATAGGGTGTGTCTTTTTAAAAGATGTCAAAGAATCTCTTTTTGAAAGTCTCTCGATGCAATGTCTAGTTAATTCTCTCTCTCTCTCACTGTGTGTGTGCATGTGTGTTTCTCTTCTTCATTCACATACACAAAAATCTGGGATGGTTTAATAAACTGCCTTATCAAGAAAAGTGAAATTCTGAGTTATAGAAAACGAATACAAAAGAAATATAGGCTAGTTCCCTGATACTGCTCACTGTCCAGTCTGGAGGATATAAACTATCATTCAGAGGGTCTGACCAATACTGTGACAAAGTTCAGTTGCAACACTTAAATAGGAGGAACCAGACAGGTACATGATGATGTCATGTTAGATGACCTGCTGTGTAGAGTTTTCACATAGCTTCCCCTCCAGTTTGCATAAGAAAGCCAAGGTAAGAGTCATCTAGAATATTTGTCTGTCCACAAAGCCAAGATGGCAGTAATTCTGAAGTTACTGAATTTCAGATGAATTAAACAGCAAGAGCTAGACTGTCAAAGGAAGATATCAGAATCCTCATCTATAAGCAGACTCACTGGTGTCTATGCTGATGAAAGCTGCAAAGATTTAAGAATAAATACATAAATTCCTCATTACATTACCTACAACAAGAGTTTCGAAGCAATTTATACATCCCTAACTTCCTGGTCCTATTAGTCTATTCATTGAAAATCTGTTAGGCAGTTTTTTGTTTCCTAAGTTCATCTTCCTGAAGCATCATCATAAAAAGGAGAAACTTAAACTCATCTATTTATCTAGTTGGTCATTAGTTAATGTAGTAGTAATACTTAGCAACACAGATTCACCAAAGGAAAAAAATTACTCTGGACAGTTAAATTTTACAGAACTCAGAGTTAGGTACATTTTTGTAATTTTGAAGTTTACATCAAAATCATAATTTATACATAAATCTTCTTAATACTTATTAGATTTTTTTCTAGTATACGTTGGAATTGGGGCACAATACTGTAAGAGTAAATATAAAGGTTTATTGATCACCCTAACAGTGACCATTACAAATGTGATTTGTTGTTTCTCAACATCATATTATTACTATTCACAACTTTGTTATGAGTGTCTTTTTATCTTATTGAATGCATCTAAGACTCCATATATATTTCTAAAACTGGGCTAACTTTCACTTCTCAGTACTATAGTTGTCTCTGAAAAACTAATTTCCTGGATGTTGGACAAACTACAGATGCTTTATGTCTGACACTCATCCATTGTCTTGTGTACTGTGACAGGTTTTGAGGACATGACCTATTGCTGAGGAAATCTCCAGACAGAGCTGAATGTCCTGAATGGTACCCTTTTCCCAACAGCTAGCCGACTTGAGTGTTAGTGGAGTTCCACTTAATATATCTAGGGATTGCATTCATTCCTACTGATCTAGCTCTTCCTAGCCCCATATTCATTCGAACTGTAGGATTCAACTTCGTTTTTTTTTTTCTTTTTATTGCTTTTTCATTTGTGAATTTCACATGATGCACCCTGTTCCCTCCCATCTCCCACCTTTCCTCAGACCCACCATACACCTTTTGAAACCTCTCCCAACAGAAAAATACATCTCATGGTGGAAGCTGTAGTGAGTCTCAGTATGTCCCACAATATTCCCTTTTGTCCTCAATTCTTTGCTTGCAAATGTTCATTAAAATGGCTTCTTGGTCTGATACAAGGCCTCTGGTTTCTGCTATTTTGTCAATATTGGAATCTCACCAGGACTCCTCTCAGATATCCTGTTGTTGTCCTGTGTCATGCGGATGCTGTAGTTTTGAGTCTGTAGAACTGATCTCATCATGCACTCCAGCAGTTCATTCATGGGGTAGCTGTTGGGGTGTGCCAAATCAAAGCCCTTGTTCTGGGTCTGCAACCCCACATTCAGGGCCAGTTCTACTGTGATACCCAGGTAAGGTATAGGAACTGCTCTCTTGAGTGTGGCAGCAGGTAAAGAACTGGGCTAATTCTCCTGTTCCTATGACCCCATCAGGGCCATTTCTCCCTCCTGCTACCTGTGTTGAGGACAAGAGAGTGGAGGGAATCTCTCCCTTGACAATACTACCAAAAATCAGATAAAAGGCAAGACTGGCTCTTCCATACTCACACCCATGGAGCCACCTCACCCACAACCCTCACCTCTAGACCCAGCTGTACTATGCTGCTCATGTGAGGGGCAGGGCCTGCTCTCCTGAGTCCAGCAGCATGTAAGGGTCAGGAACAGCTCTCCTGCTCTTGTGACCCCATCAGAACAGCTCTGCTGCTCTTGTGATCCCATTCGGGCCATATCATCTGTCCACCACTGGTAGTGAAGGTAAAAGGGAGGGGAGAGGATCTCTCCCTCACTTTCACCACCAAAAAACAGACAAAAGGCAACGCAGGCACTCCCATATTCACACCCTTGGGGCTGGCTCACCCACATCCCTCACATCCAGTTCCAGTTATACTGTGCTGTCTAGGCAAGGTGCAGGGCCTGCTTTCCGAAGTGCTGCAGCATGTGAGGGGCAGGGATAGGTCTCCTGCTCTTGTGATTCCATCAGGGCCAGAGCTCCTCTCCACCACTAGTGATGAGTGCAAAAGGGAGGGGAAGGGATCACTTCCTCCCCAACACTACCACAGATAAAAGGCAAGGGTGTCCCTCCCACACTCACACCCTCAGGGCCAGCTCACCCACAACTCCTACCTGCAGGGCCAGGAAAGTTTCTTCTAGTCTCTAGCTTGCTTCCTGTCCTCAGATCCATCTGGTGCTTGCCTCATGTTGGACTGGTGATCATCACAGGCTAAGTCCCTGTCCAGGCCCATAGGGCCGAACTGGTTTTGGTCTCAGGCTTGCTTTTTTCCAATAAAGTCAGGCTACTGATCATTCAGATGTCATAGGTCAGAACACTGAATGTAGACATAGTTTCTCTCCTCTCTGCCACCTACTGATGCACATGTGGCATAGGAGCCACATCTGCAATGCCTCTAAGGGCAGGAAGGATATAAGTTCTTAATTTAATGTCTGCTAAATAAATGGGATAGGGCATCTTTTTGAAAACTTAATTCAATTGAACATGACCATGTTTCAAACCCTAGTCAATCCCAGTCATTTCTTTCTGGATCCTGACTGTTGTCTGTAGTCTTAATTTTAAAAAGAAATAATATTTAGAACATAAGCCCTCATTACTGAGTATGTAAGGGAAAAAAGAACACCCAAGCTTTAAGCTATGGTAAGATCATTTTCAGCCAAGTGAATGAACTGATTCTCTGGACTGCACCACAGCGTTGTAAGCATCATCCCAATGACCATCATATATCTGCTGTTATCCATAACCATCTATGTGCCATGTACTAGGAGGTACTTATCTGTGCTCCAATTGAGGACAGAGGATTGGAGTCAATTCACTAAAGTCACACAGTGAGGAAAGTATCAGACCTGCTGCTGGCTCACTTAATCCCTGCACCACAAAACTTCCCTAAGTGCTTTCCAAGACTTCCTTCCCTTACTTTGTAGCAGTGGGAACCCACAAAATGAACCATGAACCAGACCTGACTCCTTCTAATATCTAGACACTATTTGGAGTTGTAAACACATCATTATCATCTGGCCTCCAATGACAGACATATTTCTCTGCCAAAAGCAGCTCCCTTATTTTTTTTTCCCCCTCTTTCACTAGATTCAAAACTCTCACATTCCTCACAGAACTTGGAAACATACCTCAAGCAATTCACATAGTTTAACTAAATTCTTCCATTTCTGCCCTACTTTTATTCCTAGTGGGAAGCAGTACAATTGTGTCTGAGAATTAACTTTACACCTAGCACTATTTTTTGTCTTTACATAAGACATTTTTGTATTTTATGCTTCAACATCTAAATGGAAATTATTTCATAAATCATTACATTTCACAACTATCATTGAAGTATATAGGTTTTAGTAGGAAATTTCTATCCTAATTTTCCTTACCACCTTTTTAACATTTCCCAAGATCTTAATTAAGTTTAAGTTGTTCAAACGTCTGCATTTTACATCTTATTAATAGGCAATTTGACAATTCTCCTAACCATTTTATGTTTAGCCATAGTGTGGTAGCATATCTTCCCTTTAAGTGATGAACAGGACACCTATCTTGTATTTCTCATCATCATTGCTTGAAACTGATAAATTAACCATCTTGGTGGATTCAGGTTGATCCCTAGGTAAGCAAATTCAGTTTGGGGATGGACATTTGACAGTTTTAAAACTGTGATCCTGTTACTATACCATAGACACAAATTTACAAAACTGAAGCTGCTGACAGTCTCAGCAGTGTGACTCCACAGCTAATTATCTTCTAAGTTTGTTTTACTTACTTTATAACTTCCTGACAATGAGAAAACAAACAAACAAATGAACAGGATGATTATTGACATTGAACTTCAAAATGCTTATTAAGCTAAATTTAAAAATCTGTCATTTAGAGGAAAATTCACAAGACCCTACTAATCGATGAACAGCTACAGGTGACCAATGGCCATTAAGAGAAGATGTAACAGTTTCCTCTAAGGACAATCTCCCACACAAGTTGTCATATCTCAAGTGATTAGTTAGCCCTGGACACATGTAACTAAAAACAATGCAAAATAGACTCAGTATATTATGTATACATATAACAATACTAATTAAAGGAAAGTTTATGAATTTGGGAGGGAGGACACAGGAGGAGTTGAAAAGGGAGAAGTTCTGTATTTCCCTTCTTATTAATGAGGGATTTGACAATTCTTCTAACCATTTTATGTTTAGCCATAGTATGATAGCATATCTTTCCCTTAAGTGATGAACAGGCACCATTGTATAGATGCATTGTTCTTTTTCAAAGTTCTCAAAAAAATAAAATAAAATAATAAAACTCAACTGCCACAACAACAGCTAATTCTATTTCCAAATTATTATATAAATCACAGACAAGGAGAACAGAAATAAATGATGTTTATTATCTTCTTCATATTTAGAGGGAAACAATAAAGGACAATACAGAGAGAAACATGGAACTGGACAGAAGTGATGTCAGCACACTAAAATTCTTGCCTATAAAAGTAAGAGATGAAATGGGGTATGTGTCAATCAGAAGTTGCTTTCTATACCACAGAGACAGGTAAGGATTTCTCATGGAATCCTTTTGTGTAAACAGTCAGAAAACATAAACTATTCTAAGTGGGAACACCCAAAATTCTTAGTCTTCCTGTTGAACATGATCCAGTGGAAGAAATCTGACCCATTAATCTCTGGGGGTATATCATAGCAAGACAGAATCCCAGCTCTTACCAAGCTATCTGTGTGGTTTTTCTGTGTTTTGAATATACTTTTAATTGATATTATTAGAAGCTACTTAATGTTGTACTCTACTCCCATCAAGTAACCTTTCTGGAACTGGGTCAAATTAGATTCTTTAGCAATACATGACAACCTATTCTTTCCTTCCAGAGCTGCAAAGGGATATCTGTAATGTGGTTCCTTCATTTTCTTACCCATGTCTGAGTATACTTTGTATGTTTTTATTTATACCTTTGGATAATATTCTGGTGACATCTACTCTTTACATAAGGGTTGGTCAGTTAAAGTCACCCTTTAATGTTAGTGTTTCCTGTGTTCTTACTCTGTAGTCTGGGATCCACTGAGTTAGCATGGGTAGAAGATTGTGAGAGTAATTGAAAGCAACCCTCTTCTTTGACTGCCCAACCTAAAGTTATATAAAGTACATGTTACTGCTGGACTTTGTCTAGAAAGGGATCATTAGGGCTTGGGGGTCTAGTTGTTGTTTAGGCATGCTTAGCTAACTGAGACCTTGTTCCTAAATATTATTCCTGGACTGAAGTCCACTGTGGATATTGGAAAGCAAGGAAAGTAACTGTATGGGCCAATCTTATCCTGATGCCAATGTTATTAAAATATCAAAGTGGGGAAAATACCACAAGAGATGAAAGTAGCATGTTTTCTATTAGTATCTGTTAGAAATGTGCACTTACAAGCTTCAACAAAATACTAGCAATTTGGACTCAAGAATCATATCACCAAGCTGTGTGCCCTGTGATGGTGGGATTAATCCTGGGAGAATAAGGCTGGTTTAACAGAAAAAAAACAGCAATGTGCTCATAAAATAACAAAACAGCATGATATTCTTAATGCATAGAGATAAATGAAGTTAACAAATTAATAGCTTTTTTATGAAGATAGTCAACCAATTATGGTCTCTCCATGAACCTGGAGCTCCTTATTTGTCTCTGAGCATTAATGATGCTAATAAGAAGTACACAAGGCTGTACTTTTTTTCCCCCACAGGATAAAGAGGATCAAAACCCAGGTCCTAATGCTGGCTCAGGATACTGAGTCATCTCTCCATCCCATTCTCACAAAATTTAACCATATTACATTTCACAGGTAGTAATTAAAACAGTGGGCTTCTAACTGAGGCAGTGCAGAGGTGGGGAAAACCACTGTAGTTTATCTTAACACATAGTTAGTGGAATTGTGGATGAGCTGTCTGCCTGTTATTGCCCCAAGCTCCCCTATCAGTGACTGGTGACATATCTATCAGCTGTGTACAAGACTCAGTCATGAACTTTCTGACCTCCTGTGTCCTACACCAGATATCTTTGAGACATTCACTTGGAAAGTGGGCAATGTTTATCTCGTCCCTCCTCACCCTTGTATTTTCCTGTCATTCAGGCAAGGCCAATAATGCAGAGTTAGCAGCTCAAATGCAATTTCTTATTTCTTTCAGAAGTGTGGGTTGGTTGAGAGTTTCCTCTGTAGTTTCCCAGGAGGCTGCTCAGCAAGAGTACAGTAGGCTAAAAGACCCAATCTTTCCTCACACATGTCAGCCAGTGCTGACTGTTTATTGAGTTCCCAGAACATTTTTCCTCCCTGTTGCCTCTTTTCCTCTACAGGTTAAAACCATTTTCCAAATGGCCAGTAGAAGACAAAGCAGAATCCACAAAACCTCTAAGTGTCTAGCCTGAGAAGTACTGAGATCTCATTTCTGTTTTTCTTTTCTTTTCTTTTTCTTTCTTTTCTTGAGAATTTTTACATTTGTATTCTTTATTTTATTTTTTATTTTTTATGTTTATTGTTTCAAGCTACATCTCCATCACAGTGCTTTCTTTCCACCCCTCCCAGTTCCACCCTCCCACCCTCTCCTCTCTCTCCCACCCATCCTACTCCTCTGGAGTGTGGTGTCCCTATATATTAGCCTTTCTGAGTTCGGCAGTCATATGAGGGCTAAGAGCTTCCTCCTGCAGTGTGGGCCTACATGGCAGTACCCCTAGAGTAATTTGTCCCACTAACAGGTAACAAAGTCTATGTTCCTGTTCTTTTCCATCTGTAGGTTGTAGGATAATTATCCTACACTATATGGCTAAAATCCTATTATAAGTGAGTATATGCCATATGCATCTTTCTGTGTCTAGGTTAGATCACTCATGATGAGCTTTTCTAGTTCCATTCATTTGGCAGAAAAATGCATGACTTCCTTGTTTCTGATAGCTGAGTAATGTTCCATTGTGTAGATGTACCACTGATTTTTAATCCATTCTTCGGTTGAGGGACATCTGGGTTGTTTCTAATTTCTAGCTATTACAAATAAGGCTGCTATGAACATAGATGAGGAAAATTCCTTGTGGTTTGGTGAGTAATCGTTTGGGTGGGTCTTGAGGTATGGCTATTCCAAGTTTTCTAAGATATCCTCAGACTGACCTCCATAATGGTTGTACAAGTTTGCACTCCCACCAGAAATGGAGGAGTGTCCCCATTTCTCTCCAGCATGTGCTGTCTTTTGAATTTCTGATCGTAGCTGTTCTGACAGGTGTGAAATGGAATCTCAGAGTCATTTTGAGTTTCATTTCTCTGATGATTAAGGATGTTGAGCATTTCTTCAAGTGCCTCATGGCCCTTAGAGATTCCTCCTTTGTAAATTCTCAGTTTAGCTCTGTTTCCCTTTTTTTGGGGGGGAGGGGGTGTCGGATTATTTGGTTTCTTGGTCTAGCACATTGTATTTGTCAAAGTAGCTTCTGAGATGAAAACAGACCAGCAATTAAGGGACAGGATATATTTCCTAACAGAATCAAGGAATATATGTGACAAATATATGTGTGTTTGTGGGGATCTTTGTGCTAATATTTTTCATGCTTCTGTATTCACTTCCATTTGACACCAAATAACTATATCTACCCTTCCTTCCTTAGCTTCACTTTCAGTGGCTAGCACCATTTTGTATCAACTACAAAAAGCCTAATTGCGAGCCTTCATGTCTTCTCTATTCTACATACACACACACACACACACACACACACACACACACACACACGAGTCCATATCTATATCCTCTCTATGCTACACACACACACACACACACACACACACACACACACACACACACA
>CAJQZJ010009840.1:3957714-4014114 GCA_907164525.1 Lophiomys imhausi
ACACACACACACACACACACACACACACACACACACACACACACACAGAGAGAGAGAGAGAATGAATTCAAAATGAAAACCTATTATAGTCATGTCAATATCCTATTTCAGTCTGATGCTTAAAATCATTTTATCGTCTTTATGCTCATGAACTTGTCATGCAAATTCTATGTTCTATGTTTGGAAAGCCAGTTTGAATATTTTCCTGCTCTGACTTCTGTGGTATCTTCTAGTCCAGTGCCTTTGTAAATGATAGTATAAACCCCTACCAACATGAAATTGATGACCTTCTAGGTTTTCATTAGATTATACATTAGACATCATCCATTTCCAGAACTAGGTAATATCTCAGTATATTTTCTAACCAGTTTCATATTGCTCATAGGATTGTTTCACAGGTCTAGTTTTACTCAGTTGATTGATAACCCTCATACAAGGTTATAGATTCCACAAGGAAGGGAAGAGTCTCATCAAACCTCCAGCAGTGTCCTGGATAAACTAAACTTGTTAAATGATTGAGAACTTTAAACTCATTGAAATAGATTAGATAATAGAATATTAATATCAGTTGCCAAATACATATGGACTGGACATTAGGAATGTACGTTATACCTTATAATTTTCATAATTGTGACATGATTGTTCTTATTGTTTTGTATTATATTTATTGTTATGAGAAAAAGAGACTTTTATTGGACTAAAGTGGGGTGCTGTTGGTGTGAAAAGGATACAACTTACATTTTTTAAAAAAAGCAGATAGGAGGGTGAGGAAGAAGAGGGTAGGAGGGTGAGACTAGGAGGGGTAAGAAGGAAGGAACTTTGATTCAGAAGTAACGTGAAGAAATAAATGTTAAAAAATATCGATTTAACTGCATGAATATCTGAAGTTAAATGGGTCTTGATTTATATCATAACTCTTCTACATTAGCAATGTTATTCAAGAAATGAATTTATTCTCCAAGATGGGGCTCCATCTTGGTAAAATGAAGATAAAAGTATTCCTCGGATTGGAGGTTTTCTATAAAAATTAATTAACTATTTTCAAAGCTTCTAGTGCAGTGCCTGGAATATAGCAAATGTTCAGTGTTCTGAGATCATGCAGCCTAAGAGCTTCATCTTACAATGGATATTGAGAGGAGCATAAGATATCCCCAGAATCACACACGTTACAGTGAAGCTGAGCTGCATGCTAACCAGATCTAAGCCTTTGATATATTCTCAGTCATCTGTGTGACATGTTACAATTCCATATTTGTATATAGATCTTATATTTGTATAAGATCTCTTTGTCTCTGACTCTGTCTCTATCTGTCTCTCTTTGTCTCTCTCTCTGTCTCTCATGTGCGGTGTGTATGTGTGCATATGTGTGTGTGTGTTGAACAGAAGCCACCTTCCCTCTGTCAAACTGTACTGGAACTTCAACAATACCTTCACCTTCTTATGATGTTTCTCCTCACATCTGTCAGTCCCCAATTGACATAAGGAAGAAATTCACAATTCAGATGTCTTTATTGGAAAAGTGAAGATCTTTAGAATTCTTGCCACATCAGTGCTTCTTAAATCCAGTTGGATGCTGTACATTGATTTGTTCCTATATATTATAAAACACTATGTGTTTCTATTATTTTTATTCTACTAAGAGAGCCAAGAAGGACCATACCTCTCTAATGCCTTAGAATCCATAGTCTTTGGTAAAGGGCTTTTTTTTCTGCACTCATACATTTTGTGCAATTGTTTAGTCCACTTCTCTCTATCCTTTCTCAACAGCCTCGGAACTTGGAAATGTTGAACAAGAAACCTAAATAATCAGAAAGCACTAGAAAGACAGATCAAACGGGGGAGGAGGTACCTTGATGGGAGGTAGGGAGTCTGCAATTTATAACTTCTAGTTTCTGTGACAAAAGTTGCTGTCTTACTGACAACTTTGGGAGGGGACGATTCCCTGGCTTGTGGTCTCCACACCTGTGCATTTCCATTTACTTTTGTCATGTGCCTGGGAATGATTTGGAGAATACTTTCTCTGAGTTCCTCATAGAGCTTGGGAAAGATTTTTATCTGGTGCAGAAAGCTGACCATTACTGCAATTATCTAATTATGATTATGCAACCTTCCCAACTGAGTAAATCTAGAGAGCTCTTTCCAATGACTTTGCCCAACCTTTCCTTCTCAGATGGAGTTTTTCCTCTTGCTTTAAAGGTAAAGCAGCATTGCTGACTAATTATGTCAAGGGTGAGATTCAATGTTGAACCCCTAAGAAATGATATAATGGTGAAGGTTGGAACTTTATGTAGGTGAGTATCACCAAGAGAGGGTGTCATGAGTATGGACCTCATGGAAGAACTGGTGTCATCACCAAAGTACATCCTCTATTGCTTTCAATATCTCTATCTCCAGAAGCATGAAATGAGGGAAAGCTACACACATCGAGTATCAGGAAGTGGATGGTCTGTAAGCTGAAATACTGTCCTCACCAGGAAACGAACTTGATACAGTCTTTACTTTGGGTTTCTCAGCCTCCAGAAAGATGCAAAATACACATCTATATTCGTAAGGGCTCAACTTACGACATTCTGATATCAAACCTGGGGTGTACATATAGACAATAAAAGACTGTCACCCATGAGATGGATTTGAAAGGATGGTAACTTTTTGAGATCAGAGGAAGCTAGGGTAATTTGGTCAATTAGGGTGTGAAGCCTTCCCACACCAAAACCAAACCAATCTTTCATTTGTCATTTGCAGAGGTGGTTGGGTCTCTGGGAACAGGTTTTTATTAGTTATTTGTCTTTTGGTGTGAGATTGCCCAGGCTCCAGCTGTGATAGGTCAAGCTCCTAACCTGACCAAGACCAGAGTGCTGCAGGAACTGCTACTATTCAACACTGATGTTGCCACTGCTCACACACTATGGCTTGTAATCTTTCTACTAGTAGTAGCATTGGTCTTACTGTCGTGCGGATCACTCTGAGAACCAAAGTTTAAGATGACAACACAAATGAACTAGCCACAATTTTGGTTCCATATGGTTAGTACCTTTACCTGTCCTGTGACTCAACTCCATGTAATGTGGGGCCAAGAGGAGGTAAACCCTCTCCAGTGACTGCATCAATGTGGTTTTACACTACTCTTGCAATTTATGCATATTGTTTTCTTGGATCTGAGTATTGGAGAAAATCCCAGGAACTAAAACTGACAAGCAATGAACGTTAAAAAAATCCACATCTATGCTCAAAGTAGTCACATAAGTCAATCTCATTCCATAACCTAGGATGCAAGTGTACCCATTTACAGAGCAAAATGATTAAGCAGTCCAGTGTTTACCGAACTTATGTTCTTGGTAAACAAAGTGAGGCCTCACATATCTCCAGCTGCTTTATAGCTTGAGGAAGGATTTTGTGTAAAGGGTTTTCTGTATCACAATTCCCTAGCCACCACAGTAACAGCATTACCTGGGAATTTTCTAGAAGTGCAGACCCCAACCCTTCCTGAGACACATACTAGATGGGATGCAGACAGTCACAGAAACTGGTGTTTTAATCAACTTTCCAGGAGCCTTTCATGAGCATTTCACCTTAGGGACCTCTGTTCTACCCTATCCTTTTCTATTTTAACATCAAGCCAACTTTTCACATTTTATCTTTCTTCTTCTTCCTGCCAATTGGCTTCTGGTCCCTTCTTCACACCATAATCTCCTCCTCAGATTGTCCATTAAAAGTAAGCAAACGGACACTTGTAAATAAACAAAATCTCCAAAATCTACACTTAACAAGATATTGAAAGAGTAAACTCTCTCTTAGTTTGTTAACACATCAGAATTGACTTTGAGCAGCATATATGTTTAAAGTACTAAACACACTGCCAACAGAGAAGGAGATTTATCATCCAGATTTCATGGTCAAGAGCAAATGACAGTCATCCTTTGCTTTGAAGGGCCATAAAGTATATGTTTCCAGCCTTGTGAAAGTATCTGTTTGCAGGTTCAACATAAAAGGCCCATAGACAATATGAACATGAATAGGCATGGCTGTGTTCTAATAAAACTTTATTTGGAATGTAGCAGGATAAATGTTGCCCATGAGGAGTTGTTTGCTGACTTCTGATTTTGATATAGATAACTAATAAAGAAATATCCTCACAGTGTATTGGATACAGTAGCAGATTATCTTTAAAATGGAATGAATATGTATACATTGCTTGTACGTATTAGTATCATTTGTATGTTGCACGTTAATTGCATAATTAAATAATATGCACAATTAAATAATAATTGCAAAAATTAAACATTTTTAATTTTTATTACTTAGTAGTTCTTCCTAATGACATACTATAATTTTAAAGACACAATCTTCTCTAAAACCACATTCTAGTAGGCTGATTCTAAAACCAAATGTAAAAGAATAAGGAATTAACATTCATGCTTCATCAGAAATTTTGAATTAAAAATGTTAAAGGTATTATGTTGTCTCTTACCATATATAAACAGGGAGGTAGCAGGGAATCACCCATTTTCATAGATCTCTCCTGAAGGCCTGCTTTCTCCTTGCTGTCTTTCAGGATTCAAGGCCCTTCTATTTCTTTGAGATATGCCACCCTTGCAATAAATTTATAGATAAAATTAGAAAGAATAACCTCTCACTCCTGACTCTCTATGTGCATAATAAGTGTGGCTTTCTCTTTCTAAATTCTTCTTTTATGTCTTCTTTTCAACATTCTGAACATTTCTCCAGTTTGTTCTGAGACAGCTTATATTTTTTGTGGTTCTTGCAAATGGACTCTTTCCTGCATTTCACTTTCTAACTTTACTGTTTGTGTCTAAGAAGCTATTGATTTTGTATATTAATTTTAAGCAGTCAATATGTAAAATTCTTTATCATTTAAACAGCTTTGGAGTTGATTCAGGTTCCAAGTATGCAATCACATCATGTGCAAATGATGTTTTTATGTACTTCATATCCAATACAGTAACTTTCTTCTTACCATATTGATCTATACTATACAAATTATTTAAATAAAATTTTATTTATTCTTGATTTTTTATGGTAATGCTCATATTTTACTCACTAATCATGTTTATCTTTGATTCCTGTGTAAGTTCCACATTAAATATTTACAAATGTATTTATATTTTAATTTTCCAATTTACTGAATATTTTATATTTCTGTTATTATGTTCAGTTTATGAAATTGTATACATCCCTTTAGGTACTATAAATAAATAAAAAATATTAAAAATTTATTTGTCAAATCCATGGTGAAAGTTAGGTATCTACTTAATAGAACTAGTGGAATCTATCATCTATCAAATAAAAATCAATTTGGATTTTTGTTTTTATAGTTATTTTCAAAAGGAATTTGAGAAAAAACACCTTAAACTGAAAATGCAATATTGATATTAAGATGGATTACAACAACAAAGCTGAACTGATAATAAAAAATACTGTTAATAAAATTGTTTCAACTCAAATAACTGTAAAAGGTGAGATCATTTGGTGCTCAAAGAAGATTTACAAACTCACCAGAAAAAAACATACAGAAAAACGCAGGAAAAAAATGGGCACGAGGTCCAAACCATTTGCTCAAGAAGATACCCAAATGATCAACAAACAGAAGAGCCACACGTTCATTAGCTGTGTGAGCAACATAATTTAAGTCAGAATAAATCTTTTCACAATTGTCAGGTGGATAAAACCTAGGAGAAGAAACAACATCTCCCACCATGTGGGAGGCAGGTAAAGGGCTCTTATGTTCAGCTAGGAGTTATTGTGGGTTGCTACTGCTTTGGGGCAAAGCAATCTGACAGCAACTATTTAATTTTTAAATACATGCCTCTTTCATTCCAGCCAACTTTAACCTGGGAATCAGTTTCACTGCACAAAAGCTGTAACATTATCATGTACTGTGTGGTACCACACCCAGATCTCCCCATTAGGACTGAGTCCTGGTCTTCCCAGCTCTCAGGAGTGAGGCATCAATCTTTTTAATCAGTTGAACAGATTTTCTTCCAGTGATATAGAGTATCTTTTAGGGACCAAGCCACACTGTGGTAGGAGATGGTTGAGATGTCTATGCCATATCTATTTTGGTGCCTGAAGTCAGTTGAGAAAAAGGAATTCCAAGCTTGCCATGCACAATAGGGGAGAAACACCAGAACAGAAGCTTACCCAATCAAATTAGACTCTGTGCTGTTCTTTTTTCCCTACTCAGGGTCATGAGGGACTCACAGGAGAAGCTAAAAGCCAGTCTCTATGGACCTCCATACTCATGAGCATAAGATCCAGAGAATTTTGAGTGGTAGAAGTGGTGGAAATGGGAGGAATACTCCATCCCTATTCTAAACGATAGAGGTTTTGTAGAGGCCATAAAAGTCTACAACCTGCCAATGTCTGACTATCTATGTCAACTTAGACAAAACAAAAGGGCTACAGCATTACGGTCTGGTCCACTTAAACATTGAGGTATCTGGCATACCTACCTTGTAATTCATAATCTCTTTCTGTCCAGTCCTGGTTCTTTACCCTCCCAAATGGGGTTCCTGTAAGTAACCCTAAACAAGTTTCTATGGGAATTCTCATATACCCAGAATTTATTTCTCAGAAAAGTTACAAGTATATACAAATATAGTATGTATTTGTAAATACATACAGACATATTGTAGTTATGTACATACTTTTGATGCTAAAAACTCTGTGGTAATAATGCACATGCTAATTACAGGTGAAAATAGTTTGTGTAATAGTCCAACCAACATTTATGCAAATAATAAATGCTGCATACTTATTCTGAATAATGTGGAGGGGCTCCAAACATGGGTTTTTGGAGGGCTAAAAGAAATATGCAGAAAATTCCATGCTTTTAAAATGTGCTCATTTAAATGTTCAAACATATATAGCTAATGTGTCTATTTGAATATATTTTGTGTATATATGTACAAACATATGTAATTGTATATCTATGTTTAACTTCAAATTATTGTGACAGAATACTTGTCACAAAAATCTTAAACAGAGAACAATTTCATTTTGGTTCATAGTTTCACAGATTTCAGTCCATGGCCAGCTTAGTACATTGTTGTGGGGTTGCAATGAAGCAGCAAAATTATCATGGCAAGGATTTAAGATGGAAAATCCTTGCTAATCTCATGGTGGACAGGAAGCAGAGAGAGAAGTGGTGGCGGCTAAAGATTCCATGTATTTTCACAGGATGTGTCTGCAATCACTATTTTGTTTTCTTTACTTTTCAGTGATAGCTTGATATCCATAGTTCCACCAACTCTGAATACTCTCTTCAAATTTGAATCCACCTATGGTTAATAAATTGGTGGAGGTTGGACTCTCATAATTCAATCAGTTCCCAAGACTGTCATCAGTGGAGATTCCACCCATTGGGCAGGATGCTTTCAATACTAAGCTTTGGCATAGACATTTTACATACAAACTATTACCTCCCAACTCAGATCCCTAATGGCTCATAGTTAAAAATGCATTGATTCCATCTCTAAGATCCCACAAAGTTCTAGCTCTTCAGTACTTCTCATAAATCTAAGTCGAAAAGTGTTTACAGACTCAAGGCAAATTCTTAACTGTGAAACTTTCTTTATAAAAAAAATATCAAAAGTTACTGTTCAGTTAAAATAGCATAGCTTTAATACCTACATTACAAATGGAAGAATGGGAAGACGGGGAGAGTGAAAGAATCCAAAGAAAGACTTAAATCCTAAAGGATAACAGATACATTTTATTACTCTGTGTCTGGTTTACGGAGTTCATGGTGGAGTGATGGGAACTCCAAAGGACATGGGTTGCCCTCTTGAGCCCCTTTGTAGCCTCCCTATTTGCAGCCCACAAGGCCTGTCTCCTGGGCTGACTGGGCTCACTGCCAACAGCTTTTCTTGGCTGATATTCTACTTCTCTAGCACCTCAAATTTCCTTGGAATTTTATTGAATCTTTGGCTTTGCTCTTTTTTGTATTTTCTTATTTATGTCTATTTTTATGTTTATTTATTACTTAGGGTTATATATCCATCACAGTTCCCTCTCTCCACTCATAGCATGACTCATGGCCCTGTTAGCGGCTGCCTTTAGGAATCCTGACCCTGCCACATATCGCTTGACCTTTTATAATTTCTTTTGAAATCTTTGTATAAGTGTTTATGAGCTTGTAACACCTGCACTATATAATATCTGAAAACAAACATTACATGGACTAAGCTAAGGTCTAGGCTCAGCTTGAGTGCCATCATGGCTCCCTGACACCTCATCAATAGTACCGAGAGTGCTCAGGTCATTTAGATGGTCCTGTGAAATAAGGGAGCCTGGAAACTTTCTTGTCAAGGCCAAGTCTTCCCAAGTGACTTAAAAATCTTTATATTTTAGCTTATAGTAAGTACATCTAGCCATTCTAGAAATGCCATGAAGACATCTATGGCCCCAATGGAAAACAGATCCAATCTCTTCAGGACCCCACTTTCTATGGCTCCAACTTGAAATGCCCTGTTTTTCTGGTCAAATCATACATTTTTCCAATCTGGATAAATGTACTCAGAAATACCAATGCTACATCATGTATGCTTTCTGGCCTTGGATTTCTTTTCCATCAGATTGATCCACTATTTCTTTAAAATGATCTACTCTCCCATTCCATAGTCCAATCAGGACTTGAATTTGTAACCTTGCTGCCTAAGGTCACAGGCCTGCACTATAGTGACATATTTTTCCCAGTAGCATGAAATTGCCAAGTTCTATTAGGGATGTAACTTCTTTGCAAGGAATGTTTACAAATTCTTACTATGTGTTAGACAATAAGAAATCCTCATGAAATATTTAAGCTAAAATTTTTTGAAAAACATATTTTAAAATTATGAGCTCCCCCCAAAAAAGAATCAAAATTGGGAAATATTTGCATCTAGAAGCTGGAATATTCTCTATTCTCTACTGTGTTAAAAATGAAACTAACACTAACATTTCATAACAGTGATGAATTATCAGAACTTCACATTCCTTTGGTGATCTACCTTTTAAATCACATTTAAAATTACTTTTCACCTCAAGAGTCAGCCATACCACTCCTGGGCATATATCCAAAAGAATTTTCACCAATCCACAAGGACATCAGCACAACAATGTTCACAGAAGCTTTATTTGCAGTAGCTAGAAACTGAAAACAACTCAGACGCTCTTCAACCAAAGAATGGATTTAAAAAAAAAAAACCCAACTATGGTACATTTACACAGTGGAATACTACTCAGCTATCACAAACAAGGAAATCATGCAATTTGCAACCAAATGGATGGAACTAGAAAAGCTCATCCTGAGTGAACTAACCCAGACCTAGAAAGATACACATGGCATGCACTCACTTATAACTAGACATTAGCCATATAGTACAGAATAACAATCCTACAACCCACAGACTCAAAGGAACAGGAACCTAGCATAACTATCCTATGAGAAATTCCACCCAGCAGCAGATCAAAACAGATGCTGAGACATACAGGCAAACATTAGGTGGAGCTCTGGGGGCTGTATATAAGAGAAGAAGGAGGAACAGAGAGAACTGCAGGGGTCAAGATCAACACATGAAGATCAATAAAACCAACTAATCTAGTCCCTTAGAGGCTTACTGAAACACTAATCAAAGCAGAAGAAAAAAAGCTTAGGCTTGACCTAGACTCCTCTTATACAAATATAGAGGATAGGCAACTTGGTCCTCAACTTGTTAAGATCCCTTAACAAGTAGGGGTGGGGCGGTCTCAGTCATGGACTTTGTTACCTGTTAGTGGGACACGTTACCATAGTGGAGCTGCCAAGTCAGGCCCCAGAGCAAGAGGAAGCTCTTAGCCCTCATGTGACTGATGAACTGAGGGGGGCTGATATGCGGGGATTCCCACACCAGAGGAGCAGGATAGATGGGAGAAGAGTAGAGGGTAGGAGGGTGGAACCGGGAGGGGAGGAGGGAGGGGACAGTGATTGAGATGTAAATTTAATTAATAAATGAACATATAAAAACCCAAATAAAATAAAATTACTTTTCCTTTTTTTAAAAAATAGTCTTGTTAAGTAATTTCAGCTGGATTTATTTGTAGTCTCTCTGCCTCAGTCTCCCAAGAGCTGAGATTATAGGCCTTTGTCACTATTCCAATCTTTAAATTTCTTTATATTTTAAAAAAATATTAATTAAGTTGGCCATGGACTAAAAATGGAAAGAAGTGCTGAAAATTATGATGTTATAAATTTTATTTCTTTTCAATATTTATAATTCTTGTATGATTCTTCATGACATAAAGTAGGAGTACCTGATACCCTGTTTGTCTCTACTTTTTATTATAAAGTTGTGTTTCTCATTAAACTTGCTTGGGATTTAATCAAGCTTGTTGTTATTATTATATTATTAATAATTATTATTGAGACCTTTATTTATTTTTTTATTTTCTGCGTAGCTTTAGTTATCTTTTCATATTTCAATTGTTTTTCTCCTTTTCCTACTCCTCCCAGGTCCTCTCCTTCTCCCTTCTACACACTCAACTTTACTGTTCTTTCAATCTCCTTTTTCTCTTTCTCCCTCTCTATCTTTGTATTTTTAAAACAAGAAACAAAAATAAAGAAAGTTAAAAATAAAAGATCCCCACAAAAATTAAAACCCAAAGAAAAAAAGCAAAAAACTAATTAGACAAAAAAGTGTCAAAATAAAGTGAAAAGTCCACTAAAAAAACCATTGAGTTTATTTTGTGCTGACCATCTACTACAGAGTATAGGGCCTAACCTTGAGTGTGGTTGATATTTTCAGAGACACTCCACTGGATAAAAACTCTTTTTTTTTTCTTTTGTATTATGCATCAGTTGTAGATTGTTTCTTGGTTCTTCTTCAAGAATGAGGCACTCACTTATCACGAGAGAATTGTCGTATGTCATTAGGAGTGATATTATTTCTGCGTTCATTTAGCAGAATAACAATAATGAGTTTCCACTAGGCTTATCTAGACTTATCTAAACTTATCTGGTCCAGGTGATTGTCTACTTCAGCAGTTTCAAGTGTTGATTCCATCTCATGGAGTAAGTCTTAAATACAATTTTCAAAAGTGGTTGGTTACTCATATAATATCTGTGCCACTGTTATACCAGTATGCCTTGCAGGCAGGTTATTATTGTTGTAGGTCACTAGGTTTGTATCTGGACGATATTGGTTATTACCTTTCTCCTCTAGTAGCATGCAGATTACCTTCCAGCACCATGAATCCTAATCATTAGATGTAAAGCTTCTAGTTATGCACAGTTGAATTCTTATGTTTTATGGCATAAGTGTCATTTTCAGCAATAGGCCCTTACCATTAGGTTGTAGGGAGCAACCAACAGACTTTGCAATTGCCTGTGATGCTTGAGAAGTTCAATAGGACTCTTTAGCCAATGACTCAACTAGATGAAATCCATTTTCCACACTGGGATTTTTACCTTGTGGAATAAAATGGCTAGTTGGAACATTTATCTCCACTATTATGTGATGGCTACTTCTATATTCATATATATATATATGAAGTTCTACAATAGTTTCCATACGGTTTTTCAAATGGCCTTTAGTATTAGTTTTCCCTCCTCAGATTGCCTCCCTTATCCTGGATTGGGAGACATCTCCCTCACTATTTAAATATTCCTATTATAGTTTCCATTTAGTCCATACCTCTATGTACTGTTTTTCCTTGCTTGGGAGATTCTTTTCTCTCCCAGTCTTTACTAGTTAGCTAATCTCTGTGGTTTTTAAGATTATACCACACATAGTGAAAATCTAATATCTGCATATAAGAAAAATATATTTGTTTTGGGGGGGTCTGTGTTACCTCACTCAGGATAATTTTTTGTAGCTCTCTCCACTTATAGGCAAACTTCATTATTTCAATTTTCTTAACAGTTGAATAATATTCCGTTTTGTAAATGTGATCATTTTCATTATCCATTCATTAGTTGATGGATATCTAGATTGTTTCCAATTTCTGCTTATTATGAATATATCAGCAATGAGCATGGATAAGTAAGTGTCTTTGTAGTCAGACTTACAGTCCTTTGGGTATATGCTGGTTAGTGAGACGGATTCATTTCCAAGTTCCTGGAGTATTACTACTCTGGTTTCCATAATGGCTGTACAAGTTTGCACTTCCACCAGCATGAATAGGTGTTCCCCTTTATAAGCATCCTCTTCAGTATGTGCTGTTATTTGTTTAATTGATCTTGGCCATTCTGACTGGAGTAATATAAATTTTCAAAGTAGTTTAATTTGAATTTTTTATGTTTATTTATTGCTTCAGGTTACATCTCCATTACAGTGTCCTCTTTCCACCCCTCCGTACCCCTTTCCTCCTACTCCTCTGGAATGGAGTGTCCCTACATAAGAGTCTGATGCTAAGGATATTGAACATTTTAAATGTTTCTCAATCATTTGTGTTTTATCTTCTTATAAGTCTGTGCTTAGTTCTGTACCCCATTTACAAACTGGGTTATATGTTTTCTTGTTGTTCCTTTTTTGAGTCCTTTATATATTCTATATACTAACCCTCTACAAATATACAACTGGTGAAGATCTTTGTGCATTCTGTAAGCTGTTGAATTGCATGATTGGTGGTATACTTGATGTACAGAATCTTTCCAGCTTCAATAGATCCCATATATTAATAGTTGATCTTAGTGGGGAATAGGATGGAACTCATTGGCACCCAAAAGTATCTTTTGAACAGAACTTATAACACAGTCAAGATTAAATCATTTACACTTGGCTGTTAAGATCATTACTCATGCTTAGCTATGGTTCCTAATTTAAATGCAATCAATACATCCTTGCACCTAACTACTTCTCTTATATTTTCATCATTTGATTATTAATATGCCACCATCTTTATGAGGCACAGTCCCCAGTTGTCCTCATTTTCTTTGATTCCTACTCCTTCCATATTTACCACTTTTGCAGGTTATAAGGCAGCATTACTAGTATTATATCCAGGTCCCACTGTCTGCTTGCCCTTACCTACTTTCTAGCTTTCACTCTATTTTTTTTTGTGATTCTATTTTTGTATTTCACTGGGGTTATATCTAAATGGCATAGCATATGTCTATCATTCACCACATCCTGAGTTCAATCCAGAGCACTTCAAAAATAAAAGCAAAAAATTACATTTCATTTGTGGAGCTCCTTCTGACTTGCAGATAGGTCATCTTGTTTTATGTCTGTCTGAAACCTACTGCCAAGTATGTAACTCTCCCTGCCTTATGTTTTGTTAATTATAATTTATTCATAACCACACAAGTCAGAACCTATATTTCAAGTAAACTTTTATTGCAATATAACTAGCCTATAAACATTATAAATACTGAGTGTATAGCTGAATGCATTTTTATACACAGACATCCAAAAGCACACAACCATGAAATTCACAATCTAGATGAAGTAATAGAAACTTTTCTATATTCTAGAGGCATCCTTTGTTTACTCTTGGTCAGTAAATTGCTCCCAAAAGATTAACCACTAGCTTAAATGGTTTGTTATCAGTTCTTATTTTTGCATGTAAATATATAAACTTATAAAATTTGCATGAGGAGAATGTGTATGTGAAGTTTCAGAGACTTTAATGCCATTCATCCCTCTCTTGACTCTAGTTACCTCCTCAGCATTAACCTCTAAAATCATAAGAGCTTCATCTACTTGCTTCTTCAAGCCCAGCTGCCTTATTCCCCTCATGAGTCCCAGTGACCAAGGGCAAGTCTTCCACCTTTGTGGCCCCATACATCAGAATTCACTCCTGCTGGCCATTTTATGCAAGGTAATAAAAAACAAAAGTAGAAAAAAAAAAAAGAGAAGATCGTATCTGTAACATTTTAGGTACTAAAGTATTCAGAACACAAGTGCAGACATATATATATATATATATATATATATATATATATATATTTCACAAACAAAATGTGTGTCTTTTAGTAAACATTTCCAATTTGTTATCTATTTTAAGCAAATTACAAGTTCAAGTTATTACAAGTCCATGTCTGGTTTCATGGATACTTGCATCAACTCTAGATATGACTATGTTAATAATTTCCTCTCATAATTATTTATGGAGTAGGGGGAGGGATTCCAGACAATTTTTAAAAGAATTACAGATTTTTAAGTATTTAAGAAAGCCATATTTGTGAATATGAGCCAATGCTCATAATCTGTTATTTTAGTAAATGCATGTTGGTTATTATTTGTAGTTAGATTCCCCCTACAGACTCATGTATGTGAATACAGCACCAGGTGATGGCCCTGTTGTGTAAGGTTGTGAAAACTTTAGCTGTATTTCTTGGCTGGACACAATGTGTGGAGTGATAGGCACATTCCTGCAACTGTTACCTCAGAAACCTCTGCAGCAATGTTCTCCTGGTCATGATGGATTGCACTCTGAGAATAGCTCGGGTTTATTTTTAAATTTCTCTTCCCTGACGTTACTCTGTCAGTGTTTCTTTTCCTCTGATCAACAAGAAAAATAACTAAGACAGTAGTAAAGCACCAGTCTGGGAATAAGGCAGGTGGGGGATGATGACTCTTCTAGTCTTCAGGGGCCTGTATATGAAATCATGGGGAATTTACCCAGGTTCCTCCACCTTGAACTTCTCTGAACTACAATTTATCCGTTGCTTGGAACAAGGCTGCTAGTGATTCTCTTAGCCCTCAAGCATCTTTTTCTATTTTTTAACAGTTGCTTCTTTTACATTTTGAAGTATTAAAAACATATAAAATAATACCTGGAATGATAACGACTAACAGCCACATTTACAATCATCCAAAACTTTAAGAAAAAACAAACATGCATTGGACTCTCGTTACGATTTTTTTCTATGCTTTACTAAAAATAACACTATCTTAATTGTATGCACATGTCTTTGTATTTATAATTACCTGAGTTATGTGTATCTCTATTTTTAATGTTTAATGTAGATTATAGTGTTAAATTCCCAAATATTTCTAAAGGCTTAATAATTTATCACACATGACTGATGTTATAAAGTAAATAACACAGATAAGCAAGAGGATTCATTAGTGTCATGTTAATATTCTTTCCAGTGTAACACACTTCATCACAAGCATTTGTTCACTTACTTGATTCGCTTATAATGTGTAGTTTTAAATGCTAAAAAAAATTCAATATTTATAGATTCTGTTTTCTGCCTACCAATATCCAATTAATGTATTTTGACCATGGCATTGATACTAATTAAGAAAATCATACTTTTTATTTATTTATTTATTTAGTTATTTATTTATTTATTTGTTTGTTTGTTTGTTTGTTTGTTTGTCATGGGTGGGAATCCAATCGAGGACTGATCGATTCTTTGTTTGATTCTGTGTCTCATTATGTTGTGCAGGTTTATTTGAAGTCCTAAACTCATAGAATCTTTTCTGTCTCAGTCTCAATAGTACAAGTATGTGCTGTATAGATCCCCACAAAATTTGACATCCCTATCTTCACTAGAAACTTCATTTTTTTCAGCTTCTGTTTTGGTTGGAGAAAGTAGTAAAGATTACTAAAGTTAATTCTAGTTAACTCTAGACATGGAAAATTCTCATCTTTTCTCGAACTTATCAGGGTAAAGACACAAGGAGTACAGAAAATGAAGACAACCTTTGTCTAGTTTTGAAGTTTATACCTCCTGTAGAGCTAGAACCCATTACAAACTGAATGAAGAGGAATATGCGAACTAATTTTTTTCCAGAAAACTCAATCTAATAATAACTGTTGGTTTTAAGTGTTAATGAAAGTTTTTGATAATATAAACTAGATGCTGAACAGAGATTAAAATCTATGAGGTTGAAATAAATTGATATGCTAAAGCAGGTTTTGAACCATATTGGAATTAAGTGATAAATAGGCAAGTAAAATATTTAGTTAGAAAGCCAAAGTGTAAATCACTCAGAGAAATTAGTAAATATTTTGGCTGACTAAAAATAAGAATACAACATAATAAAAACTGTGACACAGGTGAAGCAGGAAGTGCTGTGACAAATCCTTGTCAATTAAAAGCTTATATTGGTAGGGCATGGTGGTACATGTCTTTAATCCCAGCATTCTGGAGGCAGACATTGGTAAATTTCTGTGAGTTGGAAGATAAACTGGTCTATATAAGGTGTTCGAGGCAAATGAGGAAAACAGAGGGAGAGTCTCTCTCAAAACGACATACAATAATCCATGAACTAAGGAGGCTGAGACAGGATTATGAATTTGAAGATGACCTAAAACTAAGAAAAAACACAAATTCTCCTTGAATTTTTTTCCATCAAATATAAAAGGTTAAAATAAAAAAAATCATCCTAAACAATATTTTCATTTTGTTGTTATATTGACATCCAAACCTAGAAAAATATGAAGAGAAAATGTCAAACATTCTTCCATATTAATGTATATGTCAAAGCTTTCAATATGATATAAGCAAATAAAATCTACAGCAGAGATAAAAAACTTTAGAACATACAGCTTTAAACTGTATGACTCCATCAAATCCCTCTACTCAGAGCCCTGGAAAAACCCTGTGGAAGATAAGAAAGAAAGAGTATAAGAGCCAAATGAGATGGAGGGCAATTGTAGAACAGCCCCTCAAATCAAATGAGCAAAGCTCATGTGATACCACAGAAACTAAAACAGCAAGAATGGGTCTACATGGGCCTGCACTTGGTCCTCTGCATATGTATTATAATTTTAATTTAGTGTTTTTATGGCACTGATGAAATGTGTGAACAAGTGGTTTTCTGATTGTTTTGCATGTTGGGAGCAATTTTTTTCCTTTTGTTGGATTGCTTGGTATAGCTAGGATGTGGCGTATTTTGTTTGATCTTATTATGCTTTATTTTGTTGTTTTTGGCTATTCTTTTAATACATATATATATATATATGTAGAGAGAGAGAGAGAGAGAGAGAGAGAGATACAGGGACAGAGAGACAGAGAAACAGTAACATACAATGTAAAGGGCAATAAGGAGGGTATAGGCCTGGGAGGAGGCAGGGGAATGGGGTGAGTATGATCAAGACAATGCACATGAAGTTTTCAAAGATTTATTATAAGACATAATGAAAACTGTGCTAAGAGGAAAGTTCATGGATTAAATGCTTTCATAAAATAATTGAAGAACTTATATACTAGAAATTTAACAGTACACCCAAATTTCTCAAAAAAGTAGACACACCTCAGAAGAATAGATAGTAAGAAATAATCAAACTGAGGGCTGAAATCAATAAAACAGAAATGAGAAAGCTACAAAGAAGCAATAAAACAAAGACAAAATGACAGGCAAATTCTTATCCAAATGAGCAAAAACACAAGGAGAGAATATCTAAATTAACGAAATCAGAAATGAAAAGAAGGGCATAACAAAACACACCAAAGAAATCCAGAGAACCACAAGGACATACTTTAAAAACTGGTACATCATTAAATTAGAACATCTAAAAGAAATGAATGATTTTCTCAGTGGATATCACTTACTAAAGTTAAATCGAGATCAGATAAAAAATTAAATACACATGTAATCTCTAGTTAAATAGAAACAGCCATTAAAAGTATCTCAACCAAAAAGAGCCCAGAACCAGAAGGTTTTAACTCAGAAAATTCTACCGAACTTTTAAAGAAGAACTAATAGCAATACTGCTCAAATTATTGTACAAAATAGAAAGAGAAGGAACTTTGCCAAATTTATTTTAGGAAGCCAATGTCACCCTGATATCCAAACCACAAAAAAGGAAGAGAATTACAGACCAATTTCTGTCATGAATATTGATTCCAAAATTCTCAATATAATACTTAAACCAAATCTAACAACACAGTAAGAAGATTGTCCATCATTTTCAAATAGGTTTCATTCCAGAGATGCAGGGATTATTAATATACAAAAAACAGTAAATATAATGCATCAAATAAAGAAATTGAAAAAAAAAACAAAACACATGATTTTCTGATTTTCTCATTGGATGCAGAAAACCTTTTGACAAAATCCAACACTCCTTCATGATAAAAGTCTTAAAGAGATTATGAGCACAAGAGCATACCTCAACATATTAAAGTCAATTTACAGCAAGCTTATAGCCAACATCAAATTAAATGGACAGAAACTTAAAACAATCGCACTGAAATCAGGAACAGACCAGGTGGTGTACTTTCTTCATATCTATTCAATATAATCAGTACTTGAAGGTTTATTGAGAATAATAAAACAACTAAAGGAAATCAATGGGATACAAATTGGAAAGGAAGTAGTCAAAGTATCCTTATTTGCAGAACACATGATAAAATATACAAGTGAGCAGAAAAATTCTGATAAATAATTTCAACTAAGTGGTTGGATACAAGATTAACTCAGGAAAAATAGTAAGCATCCTATATACAAACATCTAACACACTGAGAATGAAACCAGTGAAATAATACCTTTCACAATAGTCTTAAAATATATAAGATATCTTGAGTAACTCTAACCAAGCAGGAGATTTATATAATAAAAACTTCAAGCTTTTGAAGAAAGAAATAAAAGAAGAGACCAGAAGATAGAAATATCTCTCATGCTCATTGATCAGTAGGATTAGCATAGAATAAAACAGCCAAGTTACCAAAAACAATCTCCAGATGCAAAACAATCCCCATCAATATTCCAACACAATTCTTTATAGACCTTGATCCTCAACTTTATATGACAAATAAAATACCCAAGAGAGCTAAAAACAATCAGAAACAATATAAAAAACTAATGGATATTCACCATCCCTGATTTCAAGTTGTATTACTGAAATAGTACATGATAGTAATAAAATCTCATGGTATTGGCATAAATACAGACAGGTTTATCATTGGAATCGAATTTAAGACCCAAACATAAATTTACATACCTATGAACAACTTATTTCCCAATGGAAAAAAAAAAAAGAAAGCATCTCCAATGTATGTTGCTGGTCTAACTGTATGTCTACATGTAGAAGAATACAAATAGATCCATATCTATCACACTGCACAAAACTCAAGTCCAAATGGATCAAAGACCTCAACAAAAACTAGATACAATGAGCCTGATAAAAGAGAAAGTGAGAAATATCCTTGAACACATTGACATGGGAGACAACTTCTTGAACAGAACACTAATACTGCAGGCACTTAGATCAACAATTAAATAATGGGACCTCATGGAACTGCAAAGCTTCTGCAAAGCAATAGACAAAGTGGCAGACTACAGAATGGGAAAATATTTTTACCAACTCCGCACATGATAAAGAATTGCTATCCAAAATACATAAAGAACTCAAGAAACTAGATATCAAAAACAAATAATACAATTAAAAATTGGTACAGATATAAACAGAGAATTCTCAATAGTACAATCTCAAATGGCTGACCAACACTTAAAGAAAGGTTCAATATCCTTAGTCATCAGGGAAATGCAAATCAATACTACTTTGAAATTTCATTTTATGCCTATCAGCATGGCTAAGATCAATAATACAAGTGGCAGCCCATGATGGTGTGAATGTGGAACAAGGTTAACACTCCTCTATTGCTGGTTGGTTGAAATTTGTACAACCACTAGGGAAATCAACATGGCAGATTCTCAGAAAAATGGGAATTGGTCTACCTCAATACCAACTATACTAGTCCAGGGCATATACTTAAAGGATACTCTGTTCTACCACAAGGACACTTGCTCTACCATGTTCATTATGTCTTTATTCATAATAGCCAGAAACTGGAAGCAAGCAAGATATTCCTCAAAAGAAGAATAGTTAAAGAAAATGTGATACATTTACACAATGGAATATTACTCAGCTGAAAAGAAAATGACATTACGAAGTTTGCAGGTAAGTAGATGGAAATAGGAAAAATAATCATCCTGAGTGAGGTAATCCAGACCCAGAAAGACAAGTATGGTATGCATTCACTTATCAGGGGATACAGGCCTTTAAGTAGTTAATAACCAAGGTACAGAAATAAATTCAGAAATCCAGAGAGGTTCAGTAAAGAGAAGTGATCTTTGGGGGGGGGATGTGTAGATGTCCCTTGGAATGGGAAATAGAATAGATATTACTGGGTGAACGTGGACTTGTGGGAATGATAGCAGGAGTTATCAGGTGGTGGGGATGTAGTGGATGGAGAGAGTTCATGGAGACATGGCTGGAGTTTGGGGTCTTTTGGGGATGTTGAGGAAATTTTATGGAATCTATTAGGATAATCCTAGCAAGTATTCCTAGTAATCAGGGATATAATTCAATTGGCCATATCTTGTAGCCAGGCAAGGGTTCCAATGACAAGACTAGTTCACATTTGGTTGAGTTATTAGTCAAGGGTGTCTGGTGAAGATACTCCAAACAACCCTACCTGATACTAGGACAGAGGGTTCCTCTTGGCAATTGACAGCAGTTTGCCCCATTGCCAAGACAACATCCCCAGAGCTCATTGAACGTGGAAAGGTCAAGCTGGCTCCTTCATGGTGACTTCACTCCTATGTTCTAGTGTCTTTGGTGCAAGAAGGTACTGTGTAGGATCCCTATAGAGAAACATGGATCCCAATCCAGCCACAAAACCTTGGGACAATAATCTATCCTGCCTACAAGATGTGATGGGGCAATGGTGGGCCTGCATTTGTGGAAGTGGCCAACCAAAGTCTGATTTAACTTGAGACCCACTCCACAAGAGGGAACCTATGTCTGACACTGCTTGAGTAGCCAGGAACTAGAAACTAGACAGTACAGAGACCTAAAGTAGGATGAAGATTGGTCTAAACAAATCAGTGAAATATTTCCTAATGATACTCTGCTATACTCATATATCAGTGCCTTGTGCAGGAGTCATCACAGAGGCTTCCTCAGGCAGTAGGTGGGAGCAGATGCAGAGATCCATAACTGGACATTATGTAGAGAAAGGGTTTAAATCAAAGGTCTCCATCGGGTCCCTCCTCTTGGAGATCAAGGAATATGTTGGATGAGCTGGTAAAAATATTATAGGAGTCAAAGGGGATGGAGGACTCCAGAAGAACACAGCAGACTGAATCAACAAAGCAGGGATCACATGGGTTCACAGGGACTGAAGCGACAAACATAGGGCCTGCATGGGTCTGTACCAGATCCTTGGTGTACCTGTTGTGGCTGATAGCTTGGTATTTTTGTGGGATTCCTAACTATGGGAGTGTGTATGTAATCCTTTGCCTGCTCTTGGGACTTCTTTTATTCCTTTTCGGTTTCCTTGTTCAGCTTTGGTCTGATGGATTTTGGCTTGTCTTATTGTATTTTGTTTTGTTGTGTTTGGCATTGCCTTTTGTAGATTTATTCTTTTCTGATATGAGACTGAGGGGAAGTGAGTCGAGAGGAGAGGAGAGTTGGGGAGGGGAACTAGGAGGAGTAGAGGGAGGAAACACTGTGGTGGGGATGTATTGTATGAGAGAAGAATCTATTTTCAATAAGAAAAGAGGTGTATTATTAAAAATAAAATTAAAAAATTCAGCTGGTAAGCTGACAGAGCTGGTAGAGGCATTTGCCACCAAGCCTGGGTTTCTGAGTTCAGTCACTAGGAACTACCTGGAGAGTGGGAGATCTAACTATAGCAAGCTGTTCTGGGACTTGGAATTACTATTTCTGGCAAATAGAGAAACTACCTTCCAAAGCCTCGATATTCATTGATGTTCTAATCAGTCTATCAGCATTTGCACACAGTTTATTCTCAAGAATTTCTTTCGTAACATATGCAGTCAATATGGAAGGTTAGTTTCTGGGACTAATTTACAGTTTATTTTGGGTGATCTTTACCCTACTAAATAGTCATTTCTCATCATAGCTAATATGTTGATCAAAAGATAAAAATCTTTGGAACTTATTAATTTAGCCCCATAATCTCCACTAATGGAAAGGCTGAGAATGCTATCATGTAAGATTTGCTATACTCATATATCAGAGCCTTGTCCTGTGGTCATCAGAGAGCCTGTCTGCTTGTCAGTAATCAGTTTCTCTTATGTACTCATCAATGTACTTTGAAACTGCTTTGATTTATGACTTTCTCTGTTCTGCCACAAGAGAACTTCATGAAGTTGTTTGATTATTGAATCATGGAACCTGAAGTAACCCAGCTCCATCTTTCCAGGCCTCGGTCACTCCAGTTTGCCTCTAGAATAAATTACTACCTATTCCCTTTAAAGTGAGATCTTTGTATACCACCCTTGGACATATGTTCCAAATATGCATCTCCAAATCACAAGGATATTTCCTCAACTATGTTCATAGCAGCTTTATTTGTAATAGCCAGAAAGTGGAAAAAAAACAGATGTCCCTCAACAGAGGAATGGATAAAGAAATTGTGGTACATCTACATAATGGAGTACTAGTTATGAGAAACAAGGATATCATGAAATTTGTAGGCATATGGATGGAACCATAAACAATCATCCTGAGTGAGGTAACGCAGACCCAAAAAGACACCCATGGTATTTACTCACTCTTAAGGAGATACTAACTATTAAGTATAGGATAACCATGTCAACCCACAGACCCAAAGAAACTAAGTAACAAGGAGGGCACAAGGGATGATCTTTTAATCCCTTTAAATAAAGGAAATAAAATGGACCTCAGAAGTGAATGAAATGAGGGATCCAGACAGGAACCCAACATTACTGCCATCTGAGAAGCTCTGTCCAGCAGAAAATGGGAACACATGCAAAGACCTGTAGTCAAACATTAGGCGAAAACGAGGGAGTCTTGAAGAGTCAGAAGAAGGTTTGAGGGAGCTGGACAGATCAAGGACACCACAAGGAGACCCCAACAGTCAATTAACTGGGAAACAACTGGGCTCATAGAGACTGAACCACCAACCAAAGAACATGCATGGACCAGTCCTAGGCACACTACACATATGAAGCAGATCAGCTTCTTGGTATGCAAGTGGATCCCCTAAAAAATGGAATAGGGACTATCTCCAACTTGGACAATGTTGCCTCCCTCTAGATCCTATTTTCCTAATAGAGTTGTTTAGTCTTGCCTCAGTGGAAGGGGAGACATTGATGTGACTTGATATCCCAGAGTGGGTTGTAAAAAAAAAAAAAAGAAAAACAGAAAAAAAAGTGAGAGATGATTTATTTTGCTTCTGCAATGTACTCATTTCTTTCTACTTACCTAGGATGTTTTTATTACACTTTGTTAAAGTAAAATGTCATTATCTATTAGTAATTCGTACGATTACTAATTGATGAATAATATAATGAATAATTATATTCACCATAAGTTTTTAGAAAAAGCAAATATAGTATAAGTTTTTTAAATTTATTTATTATTTCTCCAAGTTACATCTCCATAGCAATCCCATCCCTACTCCCTCCTCCAGTAACACCCTCACACCCTTTTCCCCCTCAACCCACCCATCCCTTTCCCTTTTTTTAAAGTTTAAGGTATATCTCTTTCCCCCCCAACAACTCCCCCTTTCAGTCTAGCAAATGCCTCTTTCTCTTATAACAATAAATACAATACAAAACAACAGAAATAATTAGGCCACAATTATGAGAGTTATATGGCTTAGCATATATTCCCAATGCCCAGTCCATATGTATTTGGCACCTGACTTTCTACTATCTAACCATCTCCATGATTTTAAAGTTCTATATCCAACTCAGCTTTCATTCTAACTTGCATCACAATTTTGAAAACATCTTTAGATCCAGACCACCCTCTTAATTCCTAAACAGCTCAAAATTTAACTATGAGACTCTAGCTGTCTAGTCTTCAACCACATAAGAGACCTGAGAGGGATAAATATTACTGGTTATACAGGAAGTGCAGGGCCAGCAGCTTCCAAAACTAAGAAATGACATACCAGTGGCTGCCTGGACAGTTCCCAATTTCTCTCCATAAATTACAGCATCAATCTTCAGCCATTTGGCCCAGTTTCTCTGACAGACATTGATTGTAGAGCAGGAATTATGAAGGACTTATCTACCCTGTCTTGGCAGAGCTAGGCTGCCGATTTACCTGCTTCCAAGTTTTGTCCTGTTTGGACAGCATTCTATCTACAGTTGAAGCAAGGGATTTTTATTGCCAAGAGATAGGCTTGCCACTAATTCAAACATCTCCAATTGGAGATTCTTAGATACCTAGGAAATGCTTAAAAATGAAATGTGAAGTTTTGGCCTTTTGCTACCAAATGTCATAAACTGTTTAGGATAATTAAGAAATGCAAACTAATTGTCATTCAAGCATGTCATATTGTTAGGTACTAGAACAGTCTATCACAGTTATTTTCTAAGCTAATCAGAAATCAAGTTGCTAAGAGACAAGCAACATTTGCTTATCCAAATAAAAGAGAGAGATAGGTAGTCTTCAAAAACCTCAAGAGATCTGCAGAATATGACATTCAAAGATGTTTTCTTAACTTAAGTAAGTTAAAGAATACTTTAATTTATTTTTTATTTCTATTTATTACTTCAAGTTATATCTCTTTTCTACAACTCCTTTCCCACCCTCCCATCCTCCCACTCTCTTTCCTCTCTTCCTCCAATCGTACTCCTCCCGAGTGGAGTGTCCCTACCCATCAGTCCCCCCACCCCAGTTCAACAGTCACATGAAGACTAAGAGCTTCCTTATGCACTAGGGGCCTACATGGCAGTACCACTAGGGCAAAGTAACCCACTAACAGGTAACAAAGTCTATGTTCCTGTTCCTTTTGGTGTGTTGGCTGTAGGATAGTTATCCTGTACTACATGGCTAAAAATAAATTATAAGTGAATAGATGCCATACGCATCTTTCTGAGTCTGGCTTAGCTCACTCAAGATGACCTTTTCTAGATCCATTGTGTAAAAGTACCACAGTTTTTTTTTTTTTTTTTTAACCATTCGTTGGTTGAGGGACATCTGGGTTGTTTCCATTTTCTAGCTATTACAAATAAAGCTTCTATGAACATAGTATAGGAGATGTCCTTATGGATTGGTGAGGAATCTTTTTGGATATATTCCCAGAAGTGGTATGGGTGGGTCTTGAGATGGAGCTATTCCAAGTTTTCTAAGGATTTCCAGAATAATTTCCATAGTGGTTTTGCAAGTTTGCACTCCCGACAGCAATGAAGGAGTGTTCCCCTTTCTCCACAACCTGGCCAGCATGTGGTGTCATTTGAGGATTTTTTTTTGTATATAGGTTTTTTTGTTTTGTTTTAAATTTTTTTATAATTTATTTTTTATTTCTTCAAGTTACATCTCAATCACAATCCCTTCCCTACTCGCCCCTCCTGTCCCACCCTTCCCCCCTCTTCCCCCTCAACCCTCCCATCCTCTATCCCTTTTTTTTCTTAAGTCTAAGGTAGATCTTTTTTTCCCCCAACAGCTTCCCCCTTCAATCCAACAAATGGTTCTCTCTCCTATAACAATAAATACAATACAAAACAACAGAAACATATAGGCCAAAATTATGAGGGTTAAATGGCTTAGCATATATTCCCAATGTCCAGTCCATATGCATCTGGCCCCTGACTTTAACATACTATCTAACCATCTCCATGAGTTTAAAGTTCTATATCTGACTCAACATTCATACTAACTTGCAACACAATTTTAAAAGTATCTTCTTACATCTATAACACTGTCTTGACTCCTAAACAACTCAAAATTTAATTATGAGACTCTAGCTATCTGTTCCTCAACCACCTCAGAGACCTGAGATGGATAAATATATCTGATTTTATAGGAAGTACAGGGCCCACAGCTTCAAAAACTAAGAAATGACATACCAGTGGCTACCTGGACAGTCCCCATTTTCTCTCCTTACATTACAGCATCGATCTTCAGTCATTTGGCCCCGTTTCTCTGACAGACATTGATTGTAGAGCAGGGGTTATGAAGGACTTGCCTACCCTGTCTTGGCAGAGCTAGGCTGTCGACTTACCTGCTTCCAGGTTTTGTCCTTTTTGGACAGCAGTCTGTCTACAGTTGGAGAAAGGTGCTTTTCCTACCAAGAGATAGGCTTGCGACTAATTCAATCATCTCCGACTGTAGATTCTTTGATGCTCATCTTCTACTTGGAGGAGAATAGGGGGTGCTGTCAGGAGTTGATATGTCTTGATATAAAAAAAATCTAAAGTTATGAAAACATCTTTGAATGCCATATTCTGCAGATTTCTTGAGGTTTTTGAAGAGGCCCTATCTATCTCTTATATTAGAGTAAGCAGATGTTGCTTGTCTTGTAGCAAGTTTATTTCTGATTAGCTTAGAAAGTAGCTATAATAGGCTGTCATAGTACCTAACAGAATGACCAGCTTGCATAGCCATTAGTTTTATTTTCTTAATTATCCTAAACAGTTTATGACAATTAGTAGTAAAAGGCCAAAACATCACATTTCATTTTTTTTCTTTATCTCCTAACACTTCCATCCCATTTCTCTGGGGTGGGGTGTCCTTATATAACAGTCCCTCATCTCAGTTGAGAGGTCGTATGAGGGCCAAGAGCCTCCTCATTCATTGGGGGTCTACGAAGCAGTACCATCAGTGAAAAGTGTCTCATTGCCCGGGAGAGAGAACTACTAAACAAACAAACCAATAAGCAGACAATAGATAAAAAGACTAAAAAACAGAAAAATATATAAAAATAAATAAAAATTAAAAATTAAAAAAAATAAAAAGTCTATGTCCAAGTTCCCTTTGGTGTGTTGGTTGTAGTATCGATACCTTCTACTATATAGCTAAAATCCTACTATAAGTGAATAGATGTGATATTCATCCTTCTGAGTATGGGTTATCTCACTCAGGATGAGCTTTTCTAGTTCCATCCATTTGGATGCAAATTGCATAATTTCATTGTTCCCGATAGCTGAATAGTATTCCATTGTGCAGATGTACCACAGTTTTTTAACCCATTCTTCGGTTAAGGGACATCTGGGTTGTTTCCAGTTTCTAGCTATTACAAATAAGGCTGCTATAAACATAGATGAGGAAACTTCCTTATGATTCCGTGAAGAGGCATTTGGGTGTATACCAGAAGTGGTATGGCTGTGTCCTGAGGCAAAGCTATTCCAAGTTTTCTAAGATATCGCCAGACTGACCTCCATAGTGGTTGCAAAGGCCTGCATTCCCACCAACAATGGAGTAGGGTTCCCCTTTCTCCACACCCTTGCCAGCATGTGCTGTCATTTGAGTTTTTGATCTTAGCCATTCTGACAGGTGTGAGATGGAATCTCAGAGTCATCTTGAGTTGCATTTCTCTGATGATTAAGGATGTTGAGCATTTCTTCAAGTGTCTCTCGGCCATTAGCAATTTCTCCTTTGTGAATTCTCTATTTAGCTCTGTCCCTCATTTTTTGATTGGATTATTTGGTTTTTTGGCATTTAATTTCTTGAGTTCTTTGTAGATTTTGGATATTAGCCCTCTGTCAGATGTGGGGTTAATGAAGATTTTCTCCCAGCACTTCCTCTAAACACAGGGACAAGACAAGGATGTCCACTTTCACCATATCTCTTCAATATAGTACTTGAAGTTCTTGCTAGAGCAATAAGACAACTAAAGGAGAGCAAAGGGATAAACATCGGAAACGAAGAAGTCAAACTATCCCTATTTGCAGATGATATGATAGTATACATAAGAGACTCCAAAAATTCCACCAGAGAACTCTTATAGCTGATAAACACCTTCAGCAAAGTGGCTGGATACAAAATTAATTCAAAAAAATCAGAAGCCCTTCTTTATACAACAAACAAATGGGCTGAGAAAGAAATAAGGGAAACAACCCCTTCACAATAGCCACAAACAACATAAAATACCTGGGGGTAACTCTAACCAAGCAAGTAAAGGAACTGTACAACAAGAACTTCAAGCCCTTGAAGAAAGAAATGGAAGAGGCCTTTAGAAGTTGGAAAGATCTCCCATGTTCATGGATAGGTAGGATCAAAATAATAAAAATGGCCATCCTTCCAAAAGCAATATATAGATTCAATTCAATTCCTATCAAAATACCAACAGAATTTTTTATAGACTTGGAAAGAGCTATTCTCAATTTCATATGGAACAACAAAAAGCCCAGAATAGCTAAATCAATCCTGTACAATAAAAAAGCATCTGGAGGTATCACCATCCCAGATTTCAAGCTGTACTACAGAGCAATAGTAGCAAAAACAGCATGGTATTGCTATATAAACAGACCAGTAGATCAAAGGAATCGAATTGAAGATCCAGAAATAGACCCACACACTTATGGCCACCTAATTTTTGACAAAGAAGCCAAAACAGCACAATGGAAGAAGGACAGCATCTTCAACAAACAGTGCTGCTGGTCCAACTGGATGTCCATTTGTAAAAGAATGAAATTAGACCCATACTTATCACCTTGTACAATACTTAATTCCAAGTGTATCAAAGACCTTAACATAAGGCCGGTCACCCTATATCTACTAGAAGAAAAAGTGGGAGAAACCCTCCAACTAATTGGCACAGGCGATAACTTCCTGAACAGTACACCAACAGCTCAGGACTTGAGATCAACAATCAATAAATTGGACCTCATGAAAGTGAAAATTTTCTGTAAGGCAAAAGACACTGTTATTTGAACAAAACGGCAGGCTACAGACTGGGAGAAACTCTTGGGGTTTTTGAAGACGCCCTATCTATCTCTTATATTTAGATAAGCAAATGTTGCTTGTCTCTTAACAACTTGATTTCTGAGTAGCTTAGATAATAACTGTGATAGACTGTCATAGTAACTAACAAAATGACATGCTTGCCTGACTATGAGTTTGCATTTCTTAATTATCCTAAACAATTTATGATGGTCGGTATCAAAAAGCCAAAACTTCACATTTCATTTTTAAACATTACTAGGTACACTACCTTTAAGAAGCATTACCCTTAATTTTGTATCAATATACAAAGATCAATACCAATGTGGCCAAATATACTCTTAATTTTATATCAATATAGAAAGATCATTACCTATGTAGCCCAATACAATCTTAATTTTGCATCAATATACAAGGGTCAATACCATAGTGGCCAAATATAATCTTAATTTTGTATCAATATACAAAGATCAATACCAATATAGTCCAATACAATCTTAATTTTGCATTAATATACAATGATAAATACCAATTTAGCCAAATATATTATTAATTTTGTATCAATATACAAAGATATAAGGGCATATTCAATAATCTGTCCTTTTTTCTTGATCTTTCCTGTGCTATGTCTACGTCCCATTTTTCTCAAGTCTATTCACTCCTACATAGGAGAGAAAGAAGGATATAGAAAAGAAAATTGAGAAGTCCCTGGGTCTAACCTCCAAAACCCATTTAACAAGACCATTTAACAGCTTGTAGTCTCTTCCCCTAAATAACAAAATTTTCTGTTATCCATCAAATAACCAACGGGGGGGGGGGGAACACTCTCCCTACCTTCTGGGGATGGGACATCGCTCTCTTAAAATGACTTCCTGCTGATTTGGGACGTAGTAAACCTGTTTGGGGCCCAAATAAGAATGGAAAAATGGTTAAAAATGTTAATAGAATCATTTGATATTCATTCCTTTTGTGCTCAGCTATTTTGATGTCCTAAGAAGTTTGTAGACAGAAGCTGATCTTCAGGGATTTACTGAAGTTCTGGCTGGAGCAGTATGTCGAGCTGAATGATCTTAGCGATTTTGAGTTGTTGTGGTTGTAGACTTTTGAGGAAACAGCTATTGAGGAAGTCTGCAAGGCTGGATCATCTGGGCCACTTGTCTTCTTTGGTGTCTGTTCTGTTTTCTGCTGAGGTTTCCATTGTCCAGTTGTCCCTGGATTCCTTGAATGGATGCTTTAAATCTGCTGGAAACATAAGAACAGAGCCATGCCCTAATCCTAACTCTGGGACCAATTATCTTTTTTTTTTTTTTTTTTGGTGGGGGGTTCGGGTAACATTTTTCCTGGAGCAAATTTAGTTGGTTTGTTTGTTTTTTTGACAATATCCAAAGTATTATCTTTCAATCTGTATTAAAGAAGAAACTATTTTGTTATTTTGGAGCTAAACAAACCTTTAGTGTTTATATTTTGAGATCTCAAAGGACAATTTGTTTGCATTGAGCATGCCTTTTGTAAGGAGCTTTTAAATTTAAATCCTTCCAAATCCTATGTGCCTGTGTCTGCATTCTAAGTATTGATATCAAAGACCTGTGGTTCCCAACTGAAGGGATTAAAGATGTGCTCCACCACTCCTGGATGGAAGTTTTACTCTTTTTAGAGCTTGTTTTGTATCAGGCTGACCTTGAACTCTGTATTCTTCTGGAATGATGGGATTAAGGGTGTGCACCATCACCACCCTGTTCCTAGTAACTCTAGAATTTATAAGACAACTAACTCTATAGTGTTCCTCCTGTCTCTGCTGAAGTTAAAGGCATGGGCTAACACCATGCATTTCATGTATTTTACCTTAGCTCTAAATTTTTTCGACTCTTGAAGGTGTATAAAACCAGGTTGAACAGCCGTAACCTTTAATTTATTTACAGTGTTTTAAACCTGTTACCTGCTTTTTTTAATTAATAAATTTATTTATTTGTTGCTTCAGGTTTCATCTCCATCATATTGTCCTCTTTCCCCCCTTCCCAGCTGTGCCCTCCCATCCTCTACCCTCTAACCCTTCCATCTTGCTCCTCTGGAGTGGAGTGTCCCTACATAACAGTCCCTCGCCCCAGTTCAGAAGTCATAATTTTTTCAAGTTACATCTCTTTTGATCTTAGCCATTCTGACTGGTGTGAGATGGAATCTCAGAATTTTCTTGAGTTGCATTTCTCTGAGGATCAAGGATGTTAAGTATTTCTTCAAGTGTCTCTTGGCCATTAGAGATTCTCCTTTGTGAATTCTTGGTTTAGCTGTGTTTCACATTTTTGTATTTGATTATTTAGTTTCTTGGTTTCTTTGTAAATTATGGATATTAGCCCTCTCTCGGATGTGGCGTTGGTAAAGATCTTTTCCCAATCTGTATGTTGTCATTATGTTCCAATGACAGTGTCCTGTGCCTTACAGAAGCTTTTCAGTTTCACGAGGTCCCATTAATTGATTGCTGGTGTCAGAGCCTGAGCTATTGGTGTTCTGTTCAGGAAGTTGTCACCTGTAGCAATAAGTTTGAGGTTTTTCCCCACTTTTTCTTCTATTATATTTAGTGTGTCAGGCTTTATGTTAAGGTGTTTGATCCACTTGGACTTAAGTTTTGTGCAAGGTGATAAGTATGGGTCTATTTGCATTGTTTTACATGTTGACATCCAGTTAGACCAGCACCATTTGTTGAAGATGCTGTCTTTTTTCCATATACACTTTAATTTTAAAATATATAATACATTAAGTATTTTACATACAATTTATTTTTCTAGAATTTATTTAAATTAATATTATCAAATGGTTTTAAAGTCTTCATACACAGTATATTTCTACATACATTATGTGCAAATTCCACATTTGTACTATTAAATGTAAAGAATTAATGTAAATTTTCTTTTAGTTATTATTAATATCTATAAATATTTTTTCTTTTTGTATATTAAAATAATAAATTATTTTAATATATATTCTTCTATTTGATCAGCCTCACATTCTTGTATTTAATTGTACATTATTGTTTTAGCTTTCTAGTTGAGATTACTAATGCATTATTAATACACTTAGGATTTCTGGTCGTTAAAAAATTAGCCTTTGAGTTTCTTAAGCTCTCTTCATGATTTATTAGGATAATTATGCTTGATTTATATATTTAATTGAGAAGGAATTCATCGTTGCCTGGAATACAAGCAGTTTTAGAAAACTTGAATATCTTATGTCTTAATGCTTTTTTAGAACTTGCAGCTCCCAGGCCCTAGGATGTTAGGAGTGGTTTTAAAAAGTGGCTCAGGGACTTCAGTTTTAATAAATTTATTAAGTTACCACTTATTTGTTGAGAATAATAAAAAAAACCCAACCAACTGGGTGTAGGTGTCTCAGTGTTGATAATGCTAGTGTAGACTGCTTTGCCTCTAAGTGTCCTCCATATTTGTACCACATTTCTGCTGTGGAAATTTGGAATTTTAATTTCCTAAATTTGACATGACTGTGTTTACTAAGTCTGTTTTGAATAAAGTAGAAACATTAGCTTTTGCAATTACTTATCTTTTTATCAGTTTTGCTTTCCAGTATTGTATTTAATACTTAACAAGTTTTTCTTAGGAGAGTTATAATTTGATAATTTCATTTCCATTTTTCTAATTCAACAATTAATGTATTTGAGTTGATGAGCATTTTTCTAAATACTGATTTTTTTCCCCCTTTCAGTAGGTATATGTGCTTACTGTTCTGAATGGCATCATTATCTGAGTCTGGAACTGGAGCTTTTATTCCGTCTTTGATCCTTGAGCTATTTACTATCTTATTTTCATCTTTCACTTCAATTTCAATGTAGGTACATGGTTTGTAAACATCCTGGTAGACTTTATTCTTTAGTGTTGAGTAACTTCAATTTTATTGCTTCTAAGATCTCTGTCATTTGCTTTGTGGTTATGAAAGAACCACCTCAGGTTCAGCCACTGTTATGAATTTCAGCAGGTAGGCATTGCCTCTTTTCTCATTAATCCATGGGTTAGCCTACAAGCCATATTTCTAACTTGTTACCAGAATGTCTACTTCAAAACACTATATAGAAAGTTTTCATTCTCTCTCTCTCTCTCTCTCTCTCTCTCTCTCTCTCTCTCTCTCTTAAGCTTGGAGGCTTAGTTCTAAATGAAACTTCATAAAATCCATTAGTTTTCTTTAAAATATTGTGTTCTTCTTAGTATAAAAGTAAAACATAATTTCACCAAGTTTGCAAAGTAAACCAATTGGGCTGAAATTAATTATTAGATATTGTAAAAGTAAATTATGCCTGAGAATTGTCGTGTTCTTCACTCTTCCAAATAAGTCAATAACAAAAGTTAGTAAAACTTAGCAGAAATGGTTAAGACAATCTTAGCAGGTCACATATACAGGGAAACTCCATGGCTTACAGTCCCTCTTCACTGGTTTCTTTTTTGATCCTCCAGTTAAAGCTCATGCTTCCCATGATGTGATCAGGAGATGAAATAGTATTTCCATGCCAGCTGCCATCAGGATTCCTGTGGGTAGGTCTGTCAGAAGATATATAATTTCTTTTAAAAATCAGTATTCTAAGGAGGGCATGCTGTTTTCTTTTATGAGATGCCTAAGTAGAAAGAGATCTGAATTTCCTAAAACTCAAGTCTCAAAATACATCTGTAGTTTATCAAATGAATAACATAAAATACACACATTGAAATCTCCCTTTTGGATCCTAAGAGTCTATGTAATATCTTGTACTTGTTGCAAGTAGCCATAATTGATTGAACTAATCAACCACTGCAATGATGGTGTTTACATTTAGGTCTTTATTTGAGCAGTTCCTTTGCTATTGATGTGACAAAAACTCTGTGAGTGAGGCAACTTATTGAAAAAGGCATTTAATTTGAACTATTGGCTTCAGAGAGTTAGATTCCATGATAGAAGAATAATGAGATGAAGGGAGGAACAGCCAAGACCTCAAATTTTATACTGCAAGTAGGAGGCAGAAAGAGCTAACTGGGCCTGTAGCTTTTAAATTCTCAAATCCCTGTTATGCATCTCCTCCAACAAGGTCACACTTCCTAATCCCTTTGAAACAGCTCTAAGTGGGAACCAAGCATTCAAACATATAAACCCACAGGAGCCATTCTCATTCACACTGTGCATGACAGTCACTCTCTTGATTTATGAAGCATCTCCACACACCTAGGTAAAGGCAGTCAGTTGCTGGTCCTGTATGTATTCCATAGTAATTACCATTTTGCTGATCAGCCTTTTCTTTCAGTTGCCACAGCAGGGAATATGCCTAACTATTTCTAGCTTCTGGAGAACTTCATTTGAATAGACTCTGGGATCATGATTTCATGTACCATCTTACCATTTCAATGTACAAACATGGCATTCATTTACTTAGAAAAAGATGTAGAATGGAAATCTAAGTTTCCTGAGTTTTTCCTTGTGTGCTTTCTTGTCTAGCAACCATTTCCTAATGTTTAAAGCATGAACCCCTCTTATGATATAGGCTACTGAATCATAGAATATAAAATTTATAAAAGATGAGTTGAATTGAAATGCATACAACAGAACTAAACCCTGTTGGTTCAGCCCTCCTATCCCTATTCAGCAACCCTACAGTAACACAATTTGAAAACAAATGCACCGAGAAAACAAAAAAAAACAAACAAAATTAGCAATACAGTACAAAATGAGTAATTGTAAGTACAGAAGTTCAGAGGAAGGAAGATGTTATGGGATAGTGGTAGAGGAAATAACTTTCTATTATAAACATTATAGTAAATATGAACATCAAAGAGGTGACCTTTAAACACTTTTACTTTTTATAGTAGATGATGGAGAAATGCTTGCAAGTTTTATGACAGAGGATGTTCATGACAAGGTGATTGTACTTGTAAGATGGTAGATTATGCATCTCAAATTCTGGGAAAATCCTTAGTATACATGGAGAAATATGAGAGAAAGTTTCCCCTGCTATTCTTCCATGCCATGAGGTAATACCTAAATCATTTTAATACCAACCTTATAGATATGCCAACCACTTCCAACCTTCCCATTGAACTTAAACTTATCAAACTTTATTTCCATAACTATGTTTTTGCTTCTGTTTATATATCTATTAATACTAAACATGCCAATGAGCTTGCTCTGGATAATATTATTAATTGCTACTGTGTATAGGCACCTTAGAGTTTATTTGATCAAGGTACCTACCACAATGAAGTCTTGGAGCTTCCGGGGCAAACATAAAATTCCTGTGGATCAGGCAATGCTGCTTCTTCAGATGTTGCCTTCACTGTCTCCTTCATTGATTTGGAGTCTGAGAATCTGTGCATTTCTTTTGACAAAAATTTAAGGAGTCCTTTTCCTTTCTTCTTGTTGAAGGCTTCATAAAGCTATTCCTTATTCCACGAAACATTGTAGCCCCCACCAAATGTCTACTGTTTCTTCACCAAGCCATTTTTCTTTCCAATAGTGCCTATTTTTGCAGAACTCTTTTACACTGACTTTCATGATAGTCCCCCCTACTTTACTTTCTAATAACCATTTCATATATAGCCGCTTTAGTGATGAACAGAGTCCACCCTCTTCCTCTTTGTTCTTCATCATTCACCATGATTGTCCTGCTCCTGTGTAGCACATGCTGGGTATCCCATTACTAAGGTGTGCATTTTGCACCCTATCATGACATTCTTGGACACAGATAATTTTTTAAAAGGTCCTGTTTTTGTTTCCACATGCTAAACACAGCATCTGATGCACAGAGCAGTGGCTCTCACCCAATCTCCACTCCACCTTTTAATTTGAGATGCCACAAGTGAAACATGGGGTCTGACACATATTAGAAAAGTACTCTACAGTTAAGCTACGTTACCAATGAAAGAAGTTTTAATAATTTAGTTTTAACTGCTATTGTTATGTACATTTGTAATCTTAGCACTTGAAGAGGTAAAAATAAACAAACAAAACCAAACAGAAAAACAAAAACAACTATTTACTGTTATAAGAGAAGGAACCATTTGTTGGACTGAAAGGGGGAGCTGGTGGGGGGAAGAGGGTGGAAGGGTGAGACAGGAGGGGGGAATAGGGAAGGGATTATGACTGAGATGTAACTTGAAGAAATAATAAAAAAATAAAAATATATAAATATATAAAAATAAAACAACAAAAAAATAAGGTCAAAGATATCATGAGCTCCATAGGAAATACCAGGACAACACTAGGAACTCATAAGGAAATAATTTTTTCTCTTCACTTTTATCATATGTATTAGTTGTATACAACAATCAAATTTACTATGACTACTTCAAACATGTATATGATGTTCTTTGCTCATGTTCATCACTTGGGTTACACTTCCCCTCCCCCAATCTCTATTCTCTTCTTAACAAATTCACATTTAACAAGTAGAAAAATAAGTTTAACTAGTTCAGTCAAATTATCCATGTTTACCTTGTCTAAACTATTATCTTGCATATCCCGGTGAAGATTTATATGTTGGAGATCAAGAAATGGAAACTGTGAGACTGGAGAAATAACACAGCAATTGAGAACACTGGCTGCTCTTCCAGATCAAGTTTTATTCCCAGTACCAGCACAGAAGCTCCAAATGTCTGTAAATCCAGTTCCATCAATCTGACCCCCCTTTTCCCCCTGTACATTCTTGTGATACAAAAGTACACATGTCATCAAAAGGTTTACACATACTCAAAAAGTAAGTGAAAATAAGTTGAAAGCTTATATAATTTATTTATAAGATTATCCACTGTATTACATAAACATAAGAAAAATTTCCTTGGTATCATTCAACATGACATGAATTTACAGTAAGCTATTTTTATTATATTATACCTAAAACCCAAAAATGATTGTATTATATTAGAGCTGAAAATAGATTAATCATTTCTATCCAAGGAGGTGAAACTTTGTTGCATAGAAATTAAAGTTTTATCATAGATTCATTCATTTATTTATTCTCTTCTATTTAACTCAAATGCAGGCATGTACTAGACATAAAAGACAAAGATGAAGAATCTCTGGTTTTACAAAGCTTGCTCTTCTTTGGTAGTGAATAAGAACTATTTTGTTAACACTTGATATAGAAGTTGGGGTAGAGGTAAAATAATTTAAGAATTGATTTTAAATATGGCAGTTCTGGTCTGGATAGAGGTTGCTTTATTTTTGGTTATATTTGTTACTTGTATTTATTTCCCCTCCTCCTTTGAAATCTCTATTCTCTTCTTGAACTCACTTTGGCAGACCAAAGGAATGAGTGCTTCCAAATACAGCTTGGTGACCCAGTGAACTCAATGGGCTTTCATATGGGAGCATGGATGAGGGCTATTTACAAGAGAATAGGTAACTCCAAAACAGCTGTGGCACTGAACAATCCTATTCTAGCATGGCAGATATCTTTAGAAAATACTGCATGAATGGAGTTCACAACAATGAATCATCTACCTCCTGTGCTATAGTACTTCCTAAGACCATGGTGCTTGTAGTCATGATTCTATTGTCTGGACATGTGACCTTGCAAATGCAAGTCAAATGATCTTCTCCCCACTCCTTCTATGAGATATTTTTAATGTGCTCAGTCTTGTGAACAATTCCTATGGGTAATCATAGTTTCTATCATTTAAGATGTTACTGGTCCATTTCACTTAAGTTCTCAAACTTGGTGGAGTATAGATTTTTAAAGTAGGACCTAAATATTTTCTGGATTTCCTCAATGTCTGTTGTTATTTCCTCCCTTTTCATTTCTGATTTTGTTGATTTGGTTTTTTTCCCTCTGTCTTTTAGTTAATTTGGCTAAGGGTCTGTCTATTTTGTTGATTTTCTCAAAGAACCAACTCTTGGTGTCATTGATTCTTTGTATAGTTCTTTTTGTTTCTAAGTTGTTGATTTCAGCCCTAAGTTTGATGATCTCCTGCCTTCTGCTCCTTTTGTGGGTATTTGCTTCTTTTTTTTTTCCAATTCACCCAGTTAGGCTGTTAATTCATTAATATGACCTGTCACAATTTTCATTTTGAAGGCACTTAGTGCTATGAATTTTCCTGGTAGCACTGCTTTCATTGTGTCCCATAGGTTTGGGTATGTTGTGTCTTCATTGTTGTTGGATTTTAAGAAGTCTTTGATTTCCTTCTTTATTTCTTCCCTGACCCAATAGTCATCTAGTAAAGGGTTGTTCAATTTCCATGTGCATGTAGCCTTTCTGTTGATTCTTTTCTTGTTGAAGTCCAGCTTTATTCCATGGTGGTCTGATAAGATACAAGGGGTTATTTCAATTTTCTTGTATCTGTTGAGGCTATCTTTGTGTCCAACTATATGGTCGATTTTGGAGAAGGTTTCGTGCTGTGCTGAGAAGAAGGTATATTCTTTTGTGTTTGGGTGAAACATTCTGTAGATATCTGTTAGGTCCATTTGGTTCATGATTTCTGTTAGACTCATTATTTCTCTGTTTGGCTTCTGTCTTGATGATCTGTCCATTGTTGTGAGTGGGTGTTGAAGTCTCCCACTACTAAAGTGTTGGTATCGATGTGTGATTTAAGTTTTAGAAGCGTTTCTTTTACAAATATAGGTGCTTTTGTATTTGGGGCATAGATGTTCAATATTGTGATGTCCTCTTGATGGATATTTCCCTTAATGAGTATGTAATGCCCTTCTCTGTCTTTTTTTATTAACGTCAATTGGAAGTCTATTTTGTTCAATATTAGGATGGCTACTCCAGCTTGCTTCCTGGGTCCATTTGCTTGGAAAACTTTTTCCCAGCCCTTTACTTTGAGATAGTGTCTATCTTCAATAGTGAGATGTGTTTCTTGTATGCAGCAAAAAGATGGGTTTTGTTTACGGATCCAGTCAGTAAGTCTGTGTCTTTTTATTGGCGAATTGAGTCCATTGATGTTGATGGATATTAGTGACCAGGGGTTGTTATTTGCGGTTATTTTGTTACAGGTGGTCGTCTTGTGTTTCTTCTTGTTTAGTTGCTGTGGAAATTTCTATCTCATCTGTTTTCTTGGGTGTAGTTATCATCTCTGTGTTGGAATTTTCTTTCTAGGATCCTATGTAGGCCTGGGTTTGTGGGTAGATATTGTTTAAATTTGATTTTGTCATGGAATATCTTGTTTTCTCCATCTATGTTGATAGAGAGTTTTGCTGGGTATAGTAGTCTGGCTGGGAACCTATGTTCTCTCAGTGTTTGTAGGACATCTGCCCAGGCCCTTCTAGCTTTTAGAGTTTCTGAGGAGAAGTCCAGTGTAAATCTGATGGGTCTGCACTCAGGGACAAGACAAGGATGTCCACTTTCACCATATCTCTTCAATATAGTGCTTGAAGTTCTTGCTAGAGCAATAAGACAACTAAAGGAGAGCAAAGGGATAAACATTGGCAATGAAGAAGTCAAACTATCCCTATTTGCAGATGATATGATAGTATACATAAGCGACCCCTAAAATTCCACCAGAGAACTCTTACAGATGACAAACACCTTCAGCAAGTTGGCTGGATACAAAATTAATTCAAAAAAATCAGAAGCCCTTCTTTATACAACAAACAAATGGGCTGAGAAAGAAATAAGGGAAACAACCCCCTTCACAATAGCCACAAACAATATAAAATACCTGGGGGTAACTCTAACCAAGCAAGTAAAGGACCTATACAACAAGAATTCAAGCCCTCAAAGAAAGAAATCGAAGAGGCCTTTAGAAGATGGAAATATCTCCCATGCTCATGGATAGGTAGGATCAACATAATAAAAATGGCTATCCTAACAAAGGCAATATATAGATTCAATGCAATTCCTATCAAAATACCAACACAATTCTTAATAGACCTGGAAAGAGCTATTCTCAATTTCATATGGAACAACAAAAAGCCCAGAATAGCTAAATCAATCCTGTACAAAAAAAAAAAAATCTGGAGGTATCACCATCCCAGATTTCAAGCTTTACTACAGAGCAATAGTAGTAAAAACAGCACGGTATTGGTATAGAAACAGACCATTAGATCAATGGAATTGAATTGAAGATCCAAAAATAGACCCACACACTTATTGCCACCTAATTTTTGACAAAGACGCCAAAACGGCACAATGGAAGGAGAGCATCTTCAACAAATGGTGCTGGTCCAACTGGATGTCTACTTGTAATAGAATGAAATTAGACCCATACTTATCACCTTGTACAAAACTTAAATCCAAGTGGATCAAAGACCTTAACATAAGGCCGGTCACACTAAATGTACTAGAAGAAAAAGTGGGAAAAACCCTCGAACTCATTGGCACAGGTGACAACTTCCTGAACAGAACACCATCAGCTCAGGACCTGAGATCAACAATCAATAAATGGGACCTCATGAAACTGAAAAGTTTCTGTAAGGCAAAAGACACTGTCATTCAAACAAAACAGCAGACTACAGACTGGGAGAAAGTCTTCACCAACCCCACATCTGACAGAGGGCTAATATCCGAAATTTACAAAGAACTCAAGAAATTTAATGCCAAGAAAGCAAATAATCCAATCAAAAAATGGGGGATGGAGCTAAATAGAGAATTCACAAAGGAGGAATCCCTAATGGCTGAGAGACACTTGAAGAAATGCCCAACATCCTTATTCATCAGAGAAATGCAACTCAAGAGGACTCTGAGATTCCATCTCACACCTGTCAGTATGGCTAAGATCAAAAGCTCAAATGACAGCACATGCTGGCGAGGGTGTGGAGAAAGGGGAACCCTACTCCTTTGCTGGTGGGAATGTAGGCCTTTGCAACCACTATGGAGGTCAGTCTGGCAATATCTTAGAAAACTTGGAATAGCTTTGCCTCAGGACCCAGCCATACCACTTCTGGGTATACACCCAAATGCCTCTTCACGGAATCATAAGGAAATTTCCTCATCTATGTTTATAGCAGCCTTATTTGTAATAGCTAGAAACAGGAAACAACCCAGATGTCCCTCAACTGAAGAATGGGTTAAAAAACTGTGGTACATCTACACAATTGAATATTATTCAGCTATCAGGAGCAATGAAATTATGCAATTTGCAGCCAAATGGATGGAACTAGAAAAGCTCATCCTGAGTGAGCTAACCCAGACTCAGAAGGATTAATATTGTATCTATTCACTTATAGTAGGATTTTAGCTATATAGTAGAGGATATCGATACTACAACCAATGCCCCAAAGGGAACATGGACATAGCTTTATTATTTTTGTATTCTTTTATTTTTTTTATTCTTTTTTTTTATCTGTTTGTCGGCTTGTTTGTTTGTGTGGTTTTTTAATTCTCTCTCCCTGGCAATGAGACACTTTTCACCGGTGATACTGCCTCGTAGACCCCCATTGCATGAGGAGGCTCCTGGCCCTCATGTGACCTATGAACTGGGGTGAGGGACTGCTATATAGGGACACCCACTCCAGCGTAGCAGGATGGAAGGATCAGGGGATAAAGAAAAAAAATGAAATGTGAAGTTTTGGCCTTTGGCTACTAATTGTCATAAACTGTTTAGGATAATTAAGAAATGTACACTAATAATCATGCAAGCCTGTCTTTTGTTAGGTGCTATGACAGTCTACTATAGCTATTTTCTAAGCTAATCAGAAATCAAGTTGCAAAGAGACAAGCAACATTTGCTTATCCTAATATAAGAGATAGATAGGGTCTCTTCAAAAACCTCAAGAGATCTGCAGAATATGGCATTCAAAGATGTTCGCTTAACTTTAGATTTTTTTGATATCGAGACATGTCAGCTCCTGACAGCACCCCCTATTCTACTCCAAGTAGAAGATGAGCATCGAAGAATCTCCAGTGGGAGATTATTGAATTAGTGGCAAGCCTATCTCTTGGCAGAAAAAAACCCTTGCTCCAACTGTAGACAGAATGCTGTCCAAAAAGGACAAAAATTGGAAGCAGTTAACTCGACAACCTTGCTCTTCCAAGACAGGGTAGGCAAGTCCTTCATAATTCCTGCTCTACAATCAATGTCCATCAAAGAAACGGGGTCAAAATCGATGCTGTAATATATGGAGAGAAAATGGGAACTGTCCAGGGAGCCACTGGTATGTCATTTCTTAGTTTTGGAAGATGTAGGCCCTGCACTTCCTATATAATCAGACATATTTATCCCTCTCAGGTCTCTGAGGTGGTTGAAGAATAGATAAATATGAGCTAAAGACTCATAATTAAATTTTGAGTTGTTTAGGAATCCAGAAAGTACCCTGGGTTAAGAAGATGTTTCTAAAATTGTGATGCAATAAAACTGAATTAGATATAGAACTTAAACTCATGGAGATAGTTAGATAGTAGAACATTAAAGTCAGGTGCCAAATAATATGGACTGGACAATGGGAATGTATGCTAAGCCACATAGCTCTTATAATTGTGGCCTAAGAAAGTATTATTTATTTCTAGAACATAGTTTCCTCCCTCCTCCCCTCTTGGCCTCTCCCTCCCTCTCTCCTTCCCTCCCCCCCTCCCTCCCTCCCTCCCTCCCCCCTCCCTCCCTCCTTGTTCCTCTACTTGGTACTCTCCTTCTCCTCAGATAAGGTGGGTCCTCACATATCATACTCCCTCAGATCTTGCGTCATGTGAAGCCCAAGAGCTTCCACTCATACTGGAGCTTGATAAGGCTCACCATCTAGGGTGTGGGGTTCCACTAACCTGCAGCAGATTCCATGACTCACTGGTGGGTAGAATTTTTCCTAGGATAGATATGCTAGGTTCCTATCTATTTGGGTGTGTGGGTTGTAGGATAGTTATCCTCTGATGTATGGTTAATATCCATTTGTAAGGGAATACATACCATGTTTATCTTTAGTTAAATTTTGAGTTGTTTGGGAATCAAGAGGGTGTTCTGGATCTAAGAAGATATTTTAAAAATTATGAGGCAAGTTAGTATGAAAGCTGAGTTAGATATAGAACTTTAAACTAATGGAGATGGTTAGATAGTAGAATTTTAAAGTCAGGTGTCAAATACATATGGACTGGACATTGGGAATGTATGCTAAGCCATATAACTCTTATAATTGTGGTCTATTTATTTCTGTTGTTTTGTATTGTATTTATAGTTATTAGAAAAAGAACCATTTTTTGGACTGAAAGGGAGAGCTGTTGGGGGGAAAAAGAAATACCTTAAACAAAAAAAAAGAAGGGAAGAGGATGGGGGGGTTGAGGGGGAGGAGGGTGGAAGGGTGGGACTGGAGGAGGGAGTAGGGAGGGGATTGTGATTGAGATGTAACTTGAAGAAATAAAAAATAAATTATTTAAAAAAATTGTGGCCTAATTTCCTCTGTTGTTGTGAATTGTATTTATTATTATATAAAAAAAGAACTGACCAATTGGAACATCCCCAATACTGCCATCAAGCAGCTCACAGCTGTCTGTAACTCCAACTCCAGGGGATTTGACACCCTCTTCTAGCCTCTCTCTATACCAGCAGACAACTGCACATACATACATGTGAACACACAAAGCACGTAAATAAAAATAAAATCTTACCAAAAGTTAAAAAAAAAAAATGTTACTGGTCAAGTCACATCTGGGTGTTCTACAATTCTCCATCATCCTCTAACTCTGTACAAGATTTATTATTCATCTTCTGTGATATTCTCTGAGCCTTGAAAGGACTATTTTCTTATAAAACTTATCACTGGCCTGCCAGGACACAACAAAGGTCATTGATTCTAACACGTTGACCCCTTATGATTGTCTGTGGTAGCTGCTGCTCTGTGTAAAAGGAAGCTACATTGACCAATGCCAGAGTCAGCAATAATGTACAGTTGTAAAAGCAAATGTTTCAGGGACATATCTTGTAATTTTTTTCCTTTCCTTTCTTTTCTTTTCTTTTTTCTTTTTCTTTTTTTAAGACGAAGTTTTATGAGATGTACAGTACTTGAAGCTCTTTGAGTAGTAGGAAACCATCTTGCACTCCATATCTCATCTACTTCCCTGCATTTCCCAGGTGCTACATTATGGCTGACAAGAGGGCTATTTAATGCACTATATGCATCCATTTAACAAACATATGGCAGCATCTTCCTCCAAAGACTATAACTTCCCTTTAGCCACAAATTTTTTTTTCTTACAGCACCAAACATGAGTCCCTTCCTGTAGAGTCAGCTCTATGTTCAATCAGAACGTGGGAGACCATAGCCAATACAAACATGTCACTGCAAAATCAGATGGCCTATCTTGACTGCACGTTGGTGTACAATATACATGTCTATAGCCGATCAAGATCATAAGTGATAATCCTTCCACAGAAGCCTGCATAACACATTTTGGTACTTATATTTTTTTATTTTTTTATTTTGCATCCCAAACGCCACCCCCTTCCCTCCTCTTCTCCCACTCTCACAGTCCCACCTGCTTCCCCCATACTGCCCCCCCCCGCCTGGTACCAACCCACTCTTGCCTATCAAATCACATCCAGACTAAGTGCCTCCTCTTCTACTGAGGCAAGACAAGGCATCTCTGCTAGGAAAACAGGATCTAGAGGGAGGGAACAGCATCCAAGTCAGAGATACACCTTTCTCCAATTGTTAGTGGATCCTCTTGAGGACCAAGGAGCCCATCAGCTTCATATGTGTAGTTAGCCTAGGATCAGTCCGTGCATATTCTTTGGTTGGTAGTTCAGTCTTTATGAGCCCCACCCATGTCCAAGTTAATCCACTATGTGTCTCTTCTTGTGTTGATCTTGACCCCTCCCTCAAGCCTTCCCCTACCTATTCCTCAAGACTCCCAACTTTCACCTAATGTTTGACTGGGGATCTCTGCATGTGTTTCTGTTATCCCATGGATAGAGCTTCAGTGATGGTAGTTATGTAAGGTTCCTGTCTAGTTCCCTCTCTCGGTCCACTTCTGATATCTATTTTACTTCCTCTACTTAAAGGAATTCAGGCATCTTCCCTTGAGCTCCCATTGTTACTTAGTTTCTTTGTGTCTGTGGATTGTAGCATTGTTATCCTGTACCTAATGGATAATATCTAGTTAACAGTGAGTAAATACCATGTGTGTCTTTCTGCATCTGTGTGACCTCACTCAGTATGATCTTTTCTAATTCCATCCATTGGCCTGAAAATTTCATGATGTCCTTGTTTCTAATGAGTGAGTAGTATTTTATTGTGTAAATGTACTACAATTTCTTTACCCATTCCTCAGTTGAGGAACATATGGGTTGTTTCCAGTTTCTGGCTATTAAAAATAAAGCTACCATGAACATAGTTGAGGGTGGTATGTCCTTGCAGTTTGGTGAAGCAAAGCATATTTTGGGTATATGCCCAGGAGTGGTATAATTGAGTCTTGAAGTAGAACTATTCCCAATTTTCTGAGAAAACACAAGATTGATTTTCAAAGTGGTTGCCCAAGTTCTTCTACCAGCAATGGAGGAGCAGGAATGCCTCAACATATAAAAATCCATCAATGTCATCCACCATATAAACAAACTGAAAGAACAAAACCACACGATAATCACATTAGTTGCTGAAAAAACCTTTGACAAAATCCAACACCTCTTCATGATAAAAGTCTTGGAGAGATCAGGGATACAAGGCCCATACTGAAATATAATAAATACACATCAAGCTGATAGCCAACATCAAACTTAAATTGAGAGAAACTTAAAGCAATTCCACTAAAATCGGGGACAATACAAGGCTGCCCGTTCTCCCCAAATGTCTTCAATATAGTATTTGAAGTTTTATCTAGAGCAATAAGACAACTAAAGGAGTTCAAAGGGATACAAATTGGAAATGAAGAAGTCAAAGTATCCCTATTTTCATATGATGACAGTATACATAAGTGACCCCCCAAAATTCTTCCAGAGAACTCTTCCACTTGATAAACACCTTTTGGTACTTATAAAAAACTACCAGGAAGTCTGAAACCTCCATCTCAGTCCCAGTATAATTTCCTTGGATCTGCAGTTAGAACCTTTGGTGTCTTGACATATGAGTTCTAAGCATACAGTTCAAGCACGCCAGCAACAGTAGCATCAATAGCCTGTATTGTAAGTGGAGCCTTGGCACTCCCCTGGACAAAAATTTGTAGGAAGATAACCAACCTCTGACACTGAAATTCTTATTTGATAATATGGTTCCTAGGAATATCCTTTAGTGTCTATATAGATTATCTTCTACAAATTCGTTAGTCATTGTTTTGACATTTACAAGCACAGGCTATTAGCAGGTTTTTCTCAGACACCTTGTTGTGTATCATCTGTCCCACATTCAACCATAGAGTTCTCAAATTTTTCACTGCTGTTCCTGTCCTTGTACCTTGTAACAACTGATTTTCCATGCTTACTCATGTAGGTATACTTGTACAACTTCCAGATGCTTTTCTGAATCTTTAAGATACTCAGAAGCTAGCATTATATAATTTGTATGATGTAAAAAGAATTAGCAATGAGTGGTCATATCTCTGAAGGCTTAACTGTACTGCAAACAAGTGACAATTAAACTTGAATCCAGCAGCAAAAAGAGATGCTAAACAGTGGAGGAAATTAAAGAAAAACAAGATTAAAATGAAAAACAGCAGAAAATTTTTAAAAAGAACAAGACTCAATTCATCATAAAGAGATCTCTCTGTTTATATCAATTGTTGTCTCAAATGTGCAATGTTGTGTAGATTAATGTGGATGGGTTATACTATCTCATTTAGTACTCTATGAGTGGCAGTCATTCTCAGTGCGACATTTTTCTTTCTTATCTCCTGCTACTTCCATGAGGCCTTTCTGTGCATCTCCTCTCTGTTAGGAGCTTCACAACCCAGCTTAGACTGATCAGCCTGGTCTACAGCCAAGTGTAGCAGAAGCTACATCCTTGTCCCCTTTCCCGTTCTAGCCAGACAATAGAACACGTTCCAATTCACTGGTGGACATGGCTCTGTGTCTCCACTGGCTACATCTGGGTCCAGAAATGGTATGTGAGTACTTTGAGTACTTTAAAATCTCCATCTCCAGTATAATTACTTGCATATGATAAATATACACAGCCCATTCTGGGGGCTATAATTGATCACCCTTTGAAAACATTTAGTCTTCTATCCATCTATGTATGTATGTATGTATCTGTCTATCTATCATCTATCTATCTGTCTATCTGTCTATCTATCTATCTATCTATCTATCTATCTATCTATCTATCTATCATTTTATATTCCAGTCACTCACATCTTACTGTATCCCTTCTGTGAAATGCTACTCAGGCTTTAAAGCCTTGGATAGACTCACTAATACTGAATTTAGCTTTGTGACAATTTTCCCCTACAAACCCTGCCTTGACACTAATTTTGACAAATTTGTTTTTGAGAAATCTGGAAAGGTCTTTTTTTTTCTTCTTTAACTACTCACCCCCTTTTTTCAAGCCTATTTTACTGGTTTAAGGCACTCAGATCCACTATAGCTCCTTTTAGTTTATAAAGATCATGAAGCATCATGGGGCTCAGAAAAAAAATCAGCATCGAGCTCACCACACAGATACCAATAGTGACATCTCTGATTAACTCACTTATTATTATTAACTTTCCTAACTCTTGAGTGAACGCAGATGAGCTGGGCATCACATCCCACTCTCTCATGTTCAATCCTTTCACTGTTATTTTCTCTCATTCATCCTAGATTTTATGATCAGTTCCACTTTTTTTTTTTTTATTCCATGGAGTGAATAAACATAGGTATAATTTGTACTCTTTTCTACTTTTTTTCCCACATCCAGCCATAAAAAACACAAGCCAAATGAGTCAATACTTACATCCCATCCTCTCTCTTTTATTTTTTAAATTTCCCTACAAAACTGTGAATGATGCCACTTGTGGGTTTGTTGTTGTTGTAATTCCTTCCTTGGCCAAGTTCTTTCTGAGTAGAGCTCTGAGCCTTGATTGCATTTCTTGTCCCCCAAAACATGGGAAATGCAAATTCCAATATATCAAGAAGGTATACTATTCCATAGCTCATAGTGAAGGGCAGCCACATCAGAAGTCATGCCACGGATGCTCCACTTTTGGAAGGCTTGCCTTCAGTTGCATCTGTCAGCATCAACAGTAGAGGTCATATAACTGTTCCCAAATTCATCTTGGATTCTGTCACAGCCACATGCAGGTACCAAGTGTTGTAGGCTGAAAGTTATGAACAGATGTCTAATCTTCATAGATTAGGGAACTGACAACAAACTAAAACTCGATTTTAGCCAAATCAATTTGAGGAACTAATGATTTCATTGGGCTTGCTTAGTAGAGTATTGGTGAGGAGTTACTTACAGAAGCATGGGTGGCCTAAAACAGCTACATCAAAACAACAACAACAACCACAAATCCCACACGGGTGTAGTAACATCCTCCCAATAGCTGCATATTTGGAGTTGCATCCTAGGTTAGCTCTCCAACTCCTATTTACTCTATCCCCTCCCGAGACCACGTGTAGCTAAGTCAGGATTATGTCTAGTTGGGGGCTTGGGGAATCATTGTAATTTCACATAATAATCTGATGACAGTCCTCCAATTCATTCTAGGAGGGAATGCTAACAGGCCCAATCTTGTATCTCATGAGTACAGGTACTCACATCTGTTCTGATTTCAGGATGGCAACAACCACAGCCACGTCACACCCAGAGGACAGAGTTCCACACCAGTGGACTAATTGGAGATGTGACCTTTGTACTTTTTAAAGGAACGTATACATCCTAAGAGACCTTAGTTCAGCAGGATTCCTATGACCCAGAAGCTCCCGAGCAACTGGCACAGAAAAAGCCATTTAAATAGCTTAGCAAACCCAGAAAACATTCCTTGGAGCATTTGTTAAGTTCTCTAAATAAAATTAGCCTGCAGAAATGACATCCATAAAATATTGTAATAGCATAGCCATCTCCAAGATGAATCTAGCCTATGCCTTTTAAAGATAGCAAAATTTTTCCATCACCACAGTGCCTTGCAAATATTTTTAAAGATCAAGGAAATTGGTCAATTTTAAATGTTTAAAATGGAACACTTTTGCATTACCTTGTATATTACCTACCCTTTGGCAATGTGTTTTGGGCTTATAGCAGAGGTACAGTTCTGGCCCTTCCACCTCATGGGATGAGCAAGCTGAATAAATGCTATTGGTAAAAGGCCCAATGATGATTCAATATAAGCCCCCTGGAGGTTACTGTACTTAAGATAGTCTGATGTCCCCTTACTTTGCCAGCTCCTATCAGATTTTGCCACTTGGAGGAAATTGACTTGGGCAGACTTGTCATTATTATTGCTATTATTTTATTCTTGCCAGAAACTGCCATTTCAAAGTGTTCCTTTCTGGATTGAAAAACAAAATAATGAGCCTGTACTTTTATTTCCTGGGAGGCCACATTCATTTACATTCACTTACTGTTTAGACTCCCCAGGTTCTATCATTTGCACAGTGCTTCTAGAAACAGGCACATAATAACAGCAGGAGAGAAGAGAGTCCCTGAAGTCTAGATATTTCCTGATGTCTAGGTATGTGTTCACAGTGGTTCAGAGGTCTCATGAATTATGCACTATACACCACCATGTATGTGTGTGTATGTGTATGTGTGTGTGTGTGTGTGTGTGTGTGTGTGTAGAAAGAGACATGCAGAGAAATTTGACTCTGTTTATTGTGTTAAATTTCTCATGTATCTGTGTCTGAATGCTGATGATCCTATTGTAGAGACCAAGCACTCTAAGTGGTTTCTGCTGGAGGCACTAATAAAACCTTGCCCTTTCATTTTATATTTCTCTCATTAAATCTTAATAATATCAACACCAACACACACACACACACACACACACACACACATAATTACGATATGTATTATCCCCAAACTGCTGCTGCAAAACACTCCCTCAGTTATACATAATTATTTTCAATTTTTTCTTCCATCTCTTCTTTTATAATTTATTTTATTTTTAATTTTTATCTATGGGTGTTATGTGTCTGCATTTATGTCTGAGCATTGCTTTTGTACCTAGTACTGATGGAGGCCAGAAGAGGGCATCAGATCTTATGAGCTGCAATTACAGATTATTGTGAGCCTCCATGTAGATGCTGAGAATGGAACTGGTACTGTGCAAGAGCAGCAAATGATCTTACCCACTGAGTTGTCTGTTCAGTCCTGACAACTATTCTTCTGTTGTGTGCATGTGAATGGTGGATGTTCATGTGTGTGCATGAATGCGTGTGTGTGTATGTGTGTGTGTGTGTGTGTGTGTGTGTGTGTGTGTGGTGCATGTCTATGTGTAATGTATGTATGTGATGCATGTATGTAGAATGTGTGTGAATTCATGTTTGTGTGTGCACATGCTAATATGTCATGTCATGTGTGAGGAAGTCAGGACAACATGGATGCCGGCTTGCACTTTCTACCTTATTTGAGACAGACTATCTTAGTTGTATACCTCATCTGTCCCATGAGATTCCATCTCCTTTTGGAGCATGTATAGATTATAAACAAACACTGCCATGCCTACTTTATGTGGGTTCTGGGTCCTTGAACTTAGACTCTCGTGTTTGTACTAAAAGCACTTTACTAATTGACCCATCTTCCTAGCACAGCCTCATCTATTCTTAAGTGTCCAAGCATCCAGGCCACCCACCTCTGGAAATCTGCAGAGATATATGTTGCCTATTTTAGGCTTTCCAGATGGAGCATTCTGTGATTCTTTTCTCTGCCATCCCCATGATGATTTGTCAGCTACATAAGCCATCAGTGCATACAAAACAGACAAGGATAGTTTCTGTTCTGGTTATCTATTGCTGCTTAAAAAACACACTATAACTTATTGGCTTAAGAAAACAACCATTTTTATTTGCTTGTGGATCTAAATTGTGGGCTGGGCTCCACTGGACTTGCCAGTGATCAATTCTGGTACTGCATTCAGTTGGCAGGTCAGTTAGGAGTTGTTCTCAGCTAGGGTGCTGCCATGGCTGGGCCTCTTACTCTGTCCATGTGGTCTCAAGTCTCCCCTGTCCTGTGTGAATGACCCACTTTATTTCTCCTTGCACAGTACACACTGTCATGATGGACCTGTTGCCTGGATGCTCAGATCTCTCAAGAACATGCATAAAGGCTCCACAAGCTCCATAAGGCTTTGGCCCAGAACTGGCAATGCATCACTTCAAACATATTATGCTTCATAACTCAAGCCACACATTAAGAAGCTGCTGGTCCAGGAAAAAAAAAAATCAGGGATAGGTTAAGGCTACTAAGAAGCCTTGAGCAAAATTCTTGTGAGCTCATTTGTGAATTTTGTAGATGCCTACCTTGCCTCACCTACTTCAGGTTCTGTTGAACAACTACATTTAAAAAGGGCATGAAGGTGAGAAGCAGTTATATTTAACTGGTACCTATCAAAGAGTAGAACACCACAATCCTCCCTCAGTTTAATCATGATTCACATTCTTTCAATATGGGAATGCTCACTCTATATCATGTAGGATTAAAAACTTGTAGCCACTAAGGTCATCCTTCTTCAGTTCACATTTTGGCAGTCATGTTGGCAGAAATTTAAGGGTGTAGCTTCTGAGGTTACTAGGAGACATAAACTTACAACAAACATTCTGATGATCTGTCTCTTTCTATCTTTCCTCTTCTATTATGTTCCTTGAGCCTTAGGTGCAAGAGTTTTGTAGATATATCATTTGGGACCAGATTCTACACAACTCTACATTTGTATTTATTTTGGTTTACTGTGGCCTCCATCTGTTGCAAAGAGAAATTTCCCTGAAGAGAAATTTCGTAGATGAGTGGTAAAGACAACACTTATCTGTGGGAATAAAGACAAACGTTTTTAAGTTCTTGTTAAGGTTTATGCCTAAAAAACATGATAATTTTACTAACACTACCTCAACCCTATATAAAAACATACATATGAGTAACATTATACAGACTTAATATATATACATATATATTGTATATAATATATAATTAATATAATTATACATAACAAAATAAATACTCTAGAATATATAGATATAGTATATATAATATGTTATATTTATAATTATACTATATATTTACATAGTATATATAGTATATAAATATATATGTATATAATATATATTCATACATATATTAACAGTGAAAAAAGAGACATAAAATTGAAGGAGATTAGGGAGTGCTATGTGGGAGTCTTTGGAGGGAGGAAAGGAAAAGGAAAAAATATTGTAATTGTATTATAATCTCAAAAACATAAACTTGCAAACAAACAAAAAATCCAGTATGACCCCCTCTAATCTCTGTACTTACATATGAAAGTCAATCTGTCATTTTACAAACCAGACTCAGACATGAATGGAGAGACCTGTGTGTTGTTCTTCAGTTACTTCACTGAGTACACATTTTCTCCTTCTGAAGTTAGTTAACCTGGCCCCACATACCCAAAGTTGTAACAGTTACACAGACACAGAAGTTGAATGATTTATGTGAAAATACATACGCAAAAAAAGAAGAAAAATGTGTGAACTGATTTGTAGAAATTCTGAAATCTCCATGTGTGTACCTATGATCATTAGGAACAAGAAACATCCCTGAGTTAAGACTCAAATCTCAAAACTCAGTTCTCAAAGGAGTGTGAATTTGTGTGTGTGTGTGTGTGTGTGTGTGTGTGTGTGTGTGTGTGTGTTGTGTTGTGTTGGCTCTGCTTGCTTAGCTGCCTTCTGAATTGTCCTTTCCATTTTTTATTGAAAAAATTTTATTTTGTGAATTTCACATCATGTACCCTGTTCCCTCCCATCTCCCACCTCCCCTCAGACCCACCCTCCACCTTTGCAATCTGTCCCAGCATAAAAAATAAAATCTCATTATGGAAGCTGCAGTGTGTCTCAGTGTGTCCCTCAAGATTCCCTTTTGTCCACACATTTTGCTTGCAAATGTTCATTAAAATGACACGTTAGTCTGGTACGAAGCTCTGATTTATGCTACTTTGTCAATACTGGAACCTCACTGGAACTCTTCTCAGATATGCCGTAACTGTCCTGTGTCATGGAGATCCTGAAGTTCTGAGTTGTGGAACTGGCCTCTTGTTGCACTCCAGCAGTAGATGTTGGGGTGAGCCAACTCAAAGTCCTGGTTCTGGACCTGCAACCCCCACTTGCAGGGCCACTTCTACTATGGAAAGATGCAGGGCCTTCTCTCCCAGGTGCTGCAGCATGTGAGGGGCAGGGACAGCTCTCCTGCTCTTGTGACCCCATCTGGACCAGATCTCCTATTGGCCAATGGTGGTGATTCTTTCAATCAAAAACAGTTTAATAAAATGACTTTATGGTTACAGTCATATTTCTCCAAATTCAAGATAAAAAAATAAAGTGAAACCACATTTTCTAGGGTTCTGGACAGCCACTTGAAATAAACTACCTCCTTTAGATCCCTCTCAGTGTTGACCTGTTAACTAACCCCATAATGACCTCATGGACATCCACTTGACTAGCCCCTTGTCCAAAAGTGACCAGTGGAAGGCCCTTAGTGGAAGCAGGTAAATTTTCTTAGGTCTCCATATAGGATCTATAAGTAAGAGAGAATTTATTTCTCACAGAACATGTTTTGTTTCTGAATTTATTGCTTGATAACATTTGAAACATCAGCTTAGGAATCGAGCTACTTCTGTGCTACCCTGTGCACTACTGATTCACATGCAGCTTATTGAACACTTGAAATTAACATAGCCCTATTCGAAGTGTTCAGCACGTATAACATATACATTAGATTTTGAAGAGTAACTAAAAATAATAATATGGGCTGGAGAGATGGGTCAACACTTAAGAGCACTGGCTGTTCTTCCAAAGGACCCAGGTTCAAATCCTAGCACCACATGCCAGTTCATAGCTCTCTGTAATGGCCGGCATGGTGGCACATGCCTTTAATCCCAGCACTCAGGAGGCAGAGGCAGATGCATCTCTATGAGTTCAAGGCCATTCTGTTCTACAATGTGAGTCCAGGACAGCTAGGGCTACACAGAGAAACCCTGTCTTGAAAACAAAATCAAAAACAAAAAATCTTAATTTAAAAATTTTATTAAATTTATTAATTACATGTATGGATATATATCCTAAAGTAAATCTACCAATTAGAGAAGTATTTCTAGTTCTTATTTTCTTCATGTGATCAGGCAATTTATGGTTTATACTATACTTCTATTGGTTTATCACTGAGATAGTATCATAGTTTGTGTTTTCATGGATGAGCAGAATATGGAATATGTATGAATATTTAAGTTGTTCACTGATACAAAACAATGTTCTTCCAATTTACCTGTAAATTTGCTTCATTATTTCCATCTGTACATTTATCTAAAGTATCTGTTTACCACTTCTAGTGGTCTTTGCCTACAGTTCTCTCCAGATAGATGTTCTTAGTCAATTATAGCCAACCTTCTCTGCATGTTGGGGGCATTTTTGCACTTTCTAGGCATCTTCAAGCTATTACATGACATCTACAAAATCACTGAGGCATAGCTTTCATGCTCTGAACCTTGAAAAATTGTTACTGGAAACTACATTGGATATCCTTATGGGACTAGGAGATTAGACTTGCCTACAGTCACACCAGAAGCTGTATTTTCCCTTTTTTTTTTGTCTCAGCCCCCACTCTTCTACCTATTTGTCCTGAAATCACAAGCATAATAAATTATTACAAAGACAAGCTTCATCTCAGAGTTAATTCCTGGAGAACTTGCAAGGAGACATGGTAATTTTCTTTAATTGGCATCTTGTACATATGTTTGTACTAAGCCATAATTGCTGATGAGTTATTTTTCTACTTCATGTTGTAAAGAGTTATGAAATCTACAGAAATATCTAACATCAGAGCCCTGGTCAATAACTATATGTTTAAATTATGGGAAGTAGAAAGCGTATGCAACTCAGAATGGCAGTATCAATTCTAACATTCCCTTCTTTAGCTACTGAGAAAAGTAAATTTCCTTCAAAGGAAAACAACTTGATCTGAAAAATCTTCGGTTTGCAGGGAAATCTTTGTGGACTGCCCTTCTCTGAATTTCAAAGGATATTGAACATTGTCATGCTGTGAGAAAAAAGCCCAGAGTCAGAAAACCAAATTCTCATATTTTTTCATATGTAATCTAGGGACAAAATTCATGTCTTAACCACTTTTATATTATTGTGATAGGAGACCAAGGTTAGTTATAGAAGAAAGAGTTTAATAGCACTTAATAGTTTCAGAGGTTAAGTCCATGATCATCATCAACAACAGATAATGTGACACCAGGCAGGCATGACACTGGAGAGTTAGACAATAAACACAAAGCAGAGAGAACTAACTGGAAATGGTGTGGGATTTCAAAAATTGAAACTCATCCTAGTGATGCACCTTCTTCAACATGGCCATACCTCCTCACCCTTACCAAGCACTTCCATCAATTGGAGACCAACCAAGCACAATGAGTCTACAGGAAACATTCATATTCAGACACCATAACATATGAAAGCAAAATGAGGTGTATTTGATCATATCATACAGTGTTATCCTTTCGTAGTGCTCCACTTTGCTCCTTTTCACCACACCTCATTTTGCTTTGAAGTCAATATGAGCTAAGGAAACTGGAGGAATGTCATGCGCAGTTGTGTATGTGAAATGCACAGCATGGATGGTCTATCCTTAACTATCTTTATAAGTGTTGTAGGACTTGTCAGGACTATATCTCTTTTAAACAATTCACAACTTTCACTACAGCAAAAGCAAAACGCAACAAAACAACAGGTGACTTCAAAACAATGTAATAAACCACATAGAAGCCATCGCAATAAGCATGAAAGTGAAGAAAGAAGCAGAAGTTTAGGGAAAATATGAGGTGAAAAGAACATAATGAAAATTTAAATCAACTTCTTTATCCTTACTTAGAAAAATGTCACATGAAATAAGTGTGTTTCTTATTTGTCCTAAAAAATGTTCTTAGATATTTTAGTATAATGACAAGCATTTATTATTCATTTATTACAGCTCACTGTAAGTGGATATTTTACATAAGAAATATCTCTATATTATTAATATTCCTTTGTTTCCAAACATTGTCTTCAAATTACCTTCTACTCCATAAGTATGGTTACACCAGTGCATCACAAATCCTGTGTTAAAGAAACTAAGAAGATATGAGAGAAAACATCAGCAACATCAGGAAATGTCTGGAAGTCACTTTCTTCCATATATACAGCTGACACATGGAAAGATATGAAAGGTTGAGTTTGTTCCGATTTACAGAAAGCTCAAGATATTGTAGATGGACTAAAGAAGTAGGCACATATGTTTGCCTACAAATGAAAAATACCTTTTTTATAACAGCAAATATTTGCCTTCTGTTGAGAGCAAATCGATGTCACTGCTCTCTGTAATGGTGCTGCTTGTATCAAAAATGGAGCCCCTGTGATGCTGTCTGCTCAGTCTTCAATTCTCTAACAGTGAACATCAGAGGATCTTGCTCCCGGGGAAGCTGTGAGTGCCGACATGAGGGGCGGTGACAGAGGCAGATACAGAGATCAGAATCAAACACCTTGATGACTGGGAAAAGGCTAGCCAGTGATGGAAATCAGAGGGCTTTCAAAGGGAGAAAATGCATTTTATTCGTGATAAGGTTGCAACCTGTTAAACTTTCCCAATATGATTAACAATATGTCTCACAAGTATTTTTTTTTTTTGGGGGTGAAGGTAAGATGCTCAAGGCAGCTGAGTTGGCATATGTAAGTCAATAGAAAAGGTTTGCTGCCATTCTTTCCAGCATCCATCATCCACCCTGCTTCTTCCATTTCCCTCACTTGTTTGTCATAATGGAAAAGCCTAACTTTAATTAATCTTAAATGCTGAACGTCACAATAGAACAATGTCCATGCTCTGAGATGTAGCTCAGATACATC
>CAJQZJ010009840.1:4014124-4052773 GCA_907164525.1 Lophiomys imhausi
ATACATCACAATAGAACAATGTCCATGCTCTGAGATGTAGCTCAGATTCAACAATAAAAGAATGTCTCATTATTAATATTTTATAAGAAGTTCTTATTTGTTCTGTATGTATCTGTAGGTATACAAAGAAAACATAGAGCCAGCTAGATGGCTCACTGGGTAAAGACACTGTTAAGCTTGAAAACAGTCTCTAGTATACTCATCATGGAAGTAAGCAACTGACTCCTACAAGTTGCCCTCTAACCACCAGCTTCAACCTTGCATATATGTATCTGGAATAACATTTAACATCCTTATGCATTGTGCTGAAATATTATTGATATGCAATAAATGCCTAATATTTTAATTATAGTAGCAACACCGTGTATAGCTGCAAGTTGTCTTATTTAATACTAAAAAGTTTTCAAATGTCCCGAGTTTAACTTATTTTAGTCAGACAATGTGTTAATAGTAGAATTAAAGATATGCATTTTTTAATAATTTATTTTTTATTCCTTCAAGTTACATCTCAATCACAATCCCCTCCCTACTCCCCCCTCCAGTCCCACCCTCCCATCCTCTTCCCCCTCAACCTCCCCATCCTCTTCCTTTTTTTTTAGTTTAAGGTATATCTTCCCCCCCCCAACAGCTCCCCCTTTCAGTCCAACAAATGGTTCTTTCTCTTATAACAGTATACACAATACAAAACAACAGAAATAAATAGGCCACAATTATGAGACTTATATGGCTTAGCATACATTCCCAATGTCCAGTCCATACGTATTTGGCACCTGACTTTAACATTCTACTATCTAACCATCTCCATGAGTTTAAAGTTCTGTATCTAACTCAGCTTTCATACTAACTTGTCTGTCAGAGAAACGGGGCCAAACAGCTGAATATTGATGCTGTAATGTATGGACAGAAAATGGGAACTGTCCAGGCAGCCACTGGTATGTCATTTCTTAGTTTTGGAAGCTGCTGGCCTTGTACTTCCTGTATAATCAGATATATTTATCCCTCTCAGGTCTCTGATGTTCTTGAAGACTAGATAGCTAGAGTCTCATAGTTAAATTTTGAGTTGTTTAGGAATCAGGAGGATGTTCTGGATCTAAGAAGATGTTTTTTAAAATTGTGATGCAAAGATATGCATTTTTATCTTTTAGGTATGAGTGTTTTGTATCTATATCTGTGTTCCACATACTTGCAGTATTTGTGGATGCCCTAAGAGGGCGCTGGATCTTTTGGAACTGAAGTTAGTATTGTTAGCCACCACGAGAGTGCTGAAAACTGAACATGGTCCTTTTAAAATGAAAAACGTGCTCTTAACTGCAGAGTCATTTCTCCAGCACAATGTGTCAATTTTAAATAATTTTGTTTAAGCATTATTATAGAACCCTCATATTTCTCTCCTCTACCCTTAAGCAAAGAATCAATAAAATATTACTTGACTTCACAATTCAGTATTATCTTTACATATCTAATTATTTTACTATTCCAGCTGCCACTGTGGTAAGGGGAGTGCTTATATCTGCAATAAATATCCAATAATTCTATATAAATCTGTTTTTTGTATATGGTGTATGTGTGTGTGTGTGTGTGTGTGTGTGTGTGTTATTTGTGCCTCCATCTATCAGCTATTATGGCTTTGGAAAGAAGGTATTAGAGAGTAAATATTATATTCTAGAGATAGAAAAAATATAAAAACATGCTACCATAATTATTCCTCTTTGTATTTACTTTTTTGACACGAAAAATACATCAGAACTTCAAAATCATGGTTTCTTCATTATGAAGTAGTAATAAGTTGATTCACCTAGTAAGGTTTGTAGAATGACACATTAATTCATTATATATATATGTGTTTATGAACAGTTCTCCTTTGGGGTTTATATCACTGTGGATTTCAGATCTTCTGCTAAAAGGAAACAATTTAACCACAGAGCATGCATGAAATCAAGGTACATATGAGGCTACTTTGATTTACTGAATTCTTGTTTCTAGGTCTGGTGGTAAATTAATGGGCACTCTTGGAAAGTGATTTCGAGATAGATGAGTTGTTTCAAACTGATGTAAGAGCCATCATCTCCTGGTTTGGGAAATCAGCACACATGTCTTTGACCCAGAAGGAAAGGCAGTCTCCAAAAGAAAGACCCAGGTTGCTATATGAGTAGAAAATGACCATGACATAGACTTTATAATAACTTGTTTTGTTTGTTGAAAATATTTATTAAATGGTAATTCTCTTTTGCCAGTAGCCTGGATTCACAGAAGTATGAATCATGCAAATAGAATCTAATTGTATGAAGCTTTCTTGTGTTTACATTTTCTAACACAGTAAGATGTGCTATGCTTATGTTTTCTTACATAGTTAGATGTGCTATGCTCAGTACAGAGACATGGAAACCAAATCTTTCCTATGACATTCACAGTGTTGCAGATATATGTACATAGGAGGAGACCAGGATATATTGTAAGAAATCTGTGTGTGCATTGGAAAGGATAGAATAAGGTGTCATAACCTTTATGAGTAAGAATAAACAGCACATAGATCACAGGTCAAGAAGGTGTAATTTTTGTTGTACACTCAGTAAAATGGGGAGGTCTTAAACTTAAAGCATTTCCTCTAAACTCAGGGACAAGGCAAGCATGCCCACTTTTGCCATATCTCTTCAGCATAGTACTTGAAATTCTTACTAGAGCAATAAGACAGCTAAAGGAGATCAAGGGGATACGAATTGGAAACAAAGAAGTCAAATTATCACTATTTGCAGACATATGATAGTATAGATAAGTAACCAAAAAAAATTCCACCAGAGAACTCCTACAACTGATAAATACCTTCAGTAAGGTGTCTGGATAAAAAAAATTAATTCAAAAAAATCAGAATTCCTTCTTTATACAAAAAAAATGGGCTGAGAAAAAAATTAGGGTAACAACCCCTTCACAATAGTGACAAACAATATAAAACATCTGGGGGTAACTCTAACCAAGCAAGTGAAAGATCTGTATGACGAGAACTTCAAGTCCATGAAGAAAGAAATTGAAGAGGATATCAGAAGATGGAAAGAGCTCCCATGCTCATGGATAGGTAGGATCGACATAATAAAAATGGCCAACCTGCCAAAAGCAATATATAGATTTGATGCAATTCCTATCAAAATACCAACATAATTCTTAATAGACCTGGAAAAAGCAATTCTCAACTTAATATGGAATAACAAAAAATAACCCAGAATAGCTATATCAATCCTGTACAATAAAAAAAATCTGGAGGTATCACCATCCCAGATTTCAAGCTGTACTACAGAGCAACAGTAAGAAAAACAGCGTGGTACTGGTATAGAAACAGACCAGTGGATCAATGGAATCCAATTGAATCCCAGAAATGAACCCACACACCTATCATCACTTAATTTTTGACAAAGAAGATAAAACCATACAGTGGGAAAGGATAGCATCTCCAACAAATAGTGTTGGTCTAACTGGATGTCAACATGTAAAAGAATGCAAATTGGCCCATACTTAACACCTTGCACAAACTTAAGTCCAAGTGGATCAAAGACCTTAACCTAAAGCTAGTAACACTAAATCTAGTAGAAGAGAAAATGGGGGAAAGCCTCGAACTCATTGGCACAGGTGACAACTTCCTGAGCAGAACAACAACAGCTCAGGCTCTAAGACCAACAATCAATAAATGGGACCTCATGAAACTGAGAATTTTCTATAAGGCAAAGGACACTGTCATTAGAACAAAATGGCAACCTACAGATTGGGAAAAGATCTTTACCAACCCCACTTCTGACAGAGGACTAATATCAATAATTTATAGAGAACTCAAGAAATTAAACACAAAGAAACCAAATAATCCAATCAAAAAAATGGGGAACAGAGCTAAACTGAGAATTCACAAAGGAGGAATCTCTAATGGCAGTGAGACATTTGAAGAAATGCTCATCATCTTTTTCTTATGTTTATTTATTACGTCAGGTTACATTTCCTTCATAGTTCCCTCTTTCCACCCCTCCCAGCCCCCCCCATCTACTCCCTATCCCTTCCAACCCACTCCTCTGGAGTGGAGTGTCCCTACATATTAGTCCCCTGCCCCAGTTCAGCAGTCATATGAGGGCCAAGAGCCTCCTCATACACTGGAGGCCTACAAGGCAGCACCACTAGGGCAAAGTACCTCATGGACAGGTGAAAAAGTCTATGTTCATCTTCCCTTTGGAGCATTGACTGGTAGCATAGTTATCCTGTACTATATGGCAAAGTCTGATTATAAGTGAATAGACGCCATGTGCATCCTTCTGAGTCTGGGTTAGCTCACTCAGGATGAGCTTCTCTAGTTCCATCCATTTGGCTGAAAATTGTATGATTTCATTGTTTCTGATGGCTGAGTATTATTCAACCGTGTAGATGTACCACAGTTTTTAAATCCATTCTTTTGTTGAGGAACATTTGGGATGTTTCCAGTTTCTAGTTATTACAAATAAGGCTGCTATGAACATAGATGAGGAAACTTCCTTGTGATTTGGTGAGAAATCTTTTGGATGTATACCCAGAAGTGGTATTGCTGGGTCTTAAGGTACAGCTATTTTGAGTTTTCTAAGATACCTCCAGACTGATTTCCATAGTGGTTGTAGAAGTTTGTCCAAACAATTCCTCACAAAACCACAAGGGCATATCCTCATCTATGTTCAATGCAGCCTTATTTGTAATAGTTAGAAACTGGAAACAACCCAGATGTCCCTCACCCAATGAATGTATAAAAAAAACTGTACTGCATTTACACAATGAAATACTACTCAGCTATCATAAACATGGAAATCATGCAATTCTCAGCCAATTGGATGCATCTAGAAAAGCTCATCCTGAGTAAGCTAACCCAGACTCAGAAAGATGCACATGGAATCTATTCACTTATGATTGGATTTTAGCCATATAGTACAGGATAACTATCCTACAACCAATACATCAAAAGGATCAGGAACATAGACTTTGTTACCTATCAAGGGGACAATTTGCCCTAGAGGTGCTACCATGCAGGCCTCCAGTGCAAGAGGAAGTTCTTAGCCCTCATATGACTGTTGAACTGAGAGTGGCTGATAGGTAGGGGCACTCCACATCAGAGGAGTGGGATGGGTGGGGGAGGGAAGAGAGGGGGGGAGGGTGGAACCGGGAGGGGTGGAAAGCAGGCACTATGATGGAGATGTAACTTGAAGTAATAAATAAACATTTTAAAAAAGTGAGATGTGTTTTTCTCTTTTGTCAATTGTAGATGATTCCTGACATTTTTAGAAAAGGAAAACCTGTCCCCACACTTTCACCATCATGGTACCTACACATAAGGGGATGAGTTTTCCTTTGCCTCTTTATTCTCAGGGTTCACCTCCTAAAAAAATGTACAGTTAGTGATCATTTGATGAGGGGATGATTTAAAAATAAGTTTAAAAAGTATTAAAACTCCAAATTTTGATTTACTGTACATACCGAATATAAAATGATGTGGCTATTTCAATTAAAAACAATTTAAAAAAGGAAACAGTAATTATACATTCAATAAAGATGTAATATAATAAGAAAGTTTAAAATATTGCTAAACTTCACTGCCATTATTCTTTAAAAACTCACCTAGATAAAATTGGTTGCTTCTATCATTTGATTCAGTTAGGTAGTAATCAGATATGATTTTATTCTCATCCTTAATCTGAGAAGCTTCTCTTTATAGTAAATGGTGGTGACAGCAGACTCATGGTTGCTCAAGGCTCAGAGAGTAAGTAAAGGGTAATTCCTCAGCCCTTAACAAGACATGTATAGCACTTCCTCCAAGGATCAGTGAATAGCAAAGAAGAAAGGGTGTAAAGAATGTAAGTACCAGAAGACGAAAGAAGATACTATGTGCCACCTTCAAGGCATGAGACAGTCACTGCAGCCATGACCTGACACCATCAACAGCTTCTTTCACTCAGCCAGTTCAAGAATGGGCCTATCAACAGTTACTCATAGATGGAGGAGTCATTCTTAAGACCATACTCCTCTTACTGAACCATTTGATACTGACAAATTCTGGGAGAGGGATAGTTCCAAAGCCCACAGTCACACAGAATGTCTTGTATAAACACAGTGGATCAAAAAACTGCCATGTATGTCCCCAGTACAAGAGGAAACTCTTAGCCCTTATACGACTGCTGAACTGGGAGGTGGGGGGTGCTGATATGTAGGGACACTCCACTTTGGAGGAGTAGGATAGGTGGGAAATGGTGTGAAGGTGGGACCAGGAGGGTTGGAAAGAGGGTACTGTGGTGGAGATGTAACTTGAAGTAATAAATAAACGTTTGAAAAAGTACATGGTCAAACAAAAAGTACACAGTGATTAAATATCTAAGAGCACGAAAAACAAAACAAAACAAAACAAAAATACATTAATGTGGCAAAAGGGACCATAGGAAAAGGGACGTGGGATGAAAATAAGAGAAGCGAAAGATTAAAACAATCAGAATTAAATATATACATGAAATTGTCAAAGAACAAATTTAAGTAATATAATATCAAATGACAGTCAAGGGTATCTGGGTCATGCTCCCTGGAAAGCAATTCAGGAAAAGTAAATAATGAATACAGTGTTTTGGCATAAATGAGTTGAAATAGTGCTTATGATGTATTTCCATTTTTTCAATAGAAAGAACTTTCCATTTAAAAGAAACCTCATAAGTTAATGCAGTAAATAAGTTAGTACAGAAAAGTGCATTAAAATTTCCATTTTCCAAGATTATCATGGAAAATAGGGCATGTCTGAGGAGGATGTATCTTTCTTTTCTGGTGTCCTCACTTTAAAAATGAAAGTAGAGCCTTAGAGGAGGCTATAATGCTGATATCCCCTATAAGGGGAATATCTTTTCACTCCCCCTCCACACCGAAAAGCCAAAATATCCATGTCCAATACTAAGTAACCAACCCTTGACTCCTCCAGGCTAAGTCAGTTGTCCAATCTACCTTTAATTCTTGTTGGTCTCATAGCAACGAAAGCAAAATTTGGATTTGTCTTGAGCATGAGCATCAGCTGGATATTCTTGAAAGTCTTGTCTTAGTTCGCTCTCTCTGTCCATGATCGCACCATGGCCAAAAGCATCCAGGGGAGGAAAAGGTTTTATTTTCTCTGATAGCTTACAGTTCATTATGAAGGGAAGTTGGGGGCACAAGCTTAAGGCAGGAATCTGGAGGCAGGAACAAAAGTAGAGGCCATGGAGGAATGCTGCTTACTGGTTTGCTCAACTAAAATTTTCTCTTTTTTTCTTTTTTTTCCTTTATTTTTTATTTCTTCAAGTTACATCTCAATCGCAGTCCCCTCCCTATTCCCCCTCCAGTCCCACCCTCCCACCCTCAACCCCCCATCCTCTTCCCTTTTTTTTTTCTTTTAAGTTTAAGGTATATCTTATTTTTCCCTACAGTTTCTCCTTTCAGTCCAACAAATGGCTCTTTCTCTTATAATAACAAATACAATACAGTACAACAGAGGTAATTAGGCCACAGTTATGAGGGTTATATGGCTTAACGTACATTCCCAATGACCAGTCCATATGTATTTGGTACCTGACTTTAACATTCTACTATCTAAACATCTCCATGAGTTTAAAGTTCTATATCTGACTCAACATTCATACTAATTGCAACACAATTTTAAAAGTATCTTCTTAGATCTATAACACTCTCTTGACTCCTAAACAACTCAAAATTTAATTATGAGACTTTATCTATCTGTTCTTCAATCACCTCAGAGACCTGAGAGGGATAAATATATCTGATTTTATAGTAAGTACAGGGTCTGCAGCTTCCCAAACTAAGAAATGATATTCCAGTGGCTGCCTGGACAGTAGTTCCCATTTTCTCTCCATACATTACAGCATCGCTCTTCAGTCGTTTGGCCCCGCTTCTCTGACAGACATTGATTGTAGAGCAGGGGTTATGAAGGACTTACCTACCCTGTCTTGGCAGAGCTAGGCTGTCGACTTACCTGCTTCCAGGTTTTGTCCTTTTTGGACAGCAGTCTGTCTGCAGTTGGAGCAAGGGGCTTTTCCTACCAAGAGATAGGCTTGCGACTAATTCAATCATCTCCCACTGGAGATTCTTCAATGCTCATCTTCTACTTGGAGTAGAATAGTGGGTGCTGTCAGGAGTTGATATGTCTTGATATAAAAAAATCTAAAGTTACGAAAACATCTTTGAATGCCATATTCTGCAGATCTCTTGAGGTTTTTGAAGAGGCCCTATCTATCTCTTATATTAGGGTAAGCAGATGTTGCTTGTCTCTTAGCAGGTTTGTTTCTGATTAGCTTAGCAAGTAACTATAATAGGCTGTCATAGTAAAATTTTCTTTTACACTCCACCCCCACCTGCCCAAAGGCTGGGCACTCTCATGTCAATCATTAACTACAACAACAACAACAAGGTCTTAAAGACTTACCTTTATGCCAGTCTGATGGAGGCATTTTTCTCAATTGAAGTTCTCTCTTCCCAGATCACCCTAGCTCTGTCAAGTTCACAAAAGCATCCTAACCAGCTTGAGGCTCTTAGGTAAGTGCCAAACAGAACTGGTAGATCAGAATCTCTGAGAGTTATCCCAGACTCTCTGTTTTAAATAAAAATCTGAGGGGAACTGTTGTAATTATAAAATGTAGTAAGCATTAACTTGAATCTGTGTGTAATTAGGATGGCTTTGGATGTAAGTTTTGAACATGTTATATGGGCTGGGTTAAAGAATAACTTGTAGACAGCTCACATGACAGAATATTCAGAGGCAGCCCAGGGAGGCTTCAGGGTAATTATTTCAGTGATTTATGGCATGCAGAAAGCTGAGTCCTTCCCCTGCCTGTTCTATGATAGCTGCCTTACATTACCCTAAGACTGGTTTGAGTTATATATGTAGGATGCTCTCTGAAGATTAAGAAGATTTTCTCTAGAATGCTCCAGAAAAACCAGTCCTATTATTTTAATATTCAAAGTCAATTAGACATCAGAACTATCACCAGAAATGATACGGAGTGGGGAATGAAGAAAGAGATTGATATAACTGGCTAGAAGTAACCAATTGTAGGAATCAGTCATCAAGTGTTTTAAGAGATAAATAAATGCATATATAAGCAACATCTGGTCTGATCTATCGGGTCATTTTCAACTGAGGTCAACAATCACAATCGTCTGTATTTGTTTTCTATCTATAACAGCAGTCACAGAAGGTACTTAATGTTTGATGAATGGATGTGATGGGAATCACAGAGCTCAGTGGGAGCTGAACTGCTAGAACCAATGGGTTTCACTCCCTAGTCCTTGTTCTCAGGTACACATCAAGATAGATCTGTTCTCCTTTAAAAAGGCTTCTAAAACATGGTGGGGAGGAAGCAAGGAAGTGGAAATTGTATTCAGGGCAGAATTGTTCTACAATTCTCCTACTGAACTTGACAATGCAAGTGATGAAGCCCTCCTCTGCCTCAAACACTCAGGAGTAAGAGCACTGAAATCAGGCTCCTCCCCGTTCTTTCTGTACCTTTTCTGAATCCTTCTTTTGCTCTTCTCTCTGTAATGGAATTTATAATCAGACATCCGTTAATCCAAACACTTTTAAGAGGTAATCATAATCTAGGCATAATTGCCTAGATCTAATGTTGTAGAGAAACATTTTATGGCCCTAAGATACATTTTCCTCCAAGTTATTAAAGTCCAATTACATCATGTTTTCTTCCAAGAAATGCCAAGAGTTTAAGGGACAATACTGCAGTCCTTCTTACACTCTCTTAGAAAAACATTACCTAGATCCAGCCTTGATGTCACAGATAAAGCCCTCCCTCTCTAATGGAATGGGAAGATGTGTTTCCTTGCCCAGGATTTCTCAACAGACCCAGAGAAGGAAAACTGGGACCAGAATGCAAACTCTCTCTTTTCCATAAGCTAATACACAGAGCTTTTTTGTGGAAATACCCAGCCTTTTTTTGTGCTTTTGATGAAAACATTAACATGTGCAGTAGACAACTAAAGCAATGAAACCCAAGGTTTTCCAAAGAGCATACCTTTCAAGCTATAGCACAGTTCTGCCTTGAATCAGCCAACCTACTATAAATACTAGTACAATAACAAGATTTGTATTGTCATATTAGGATTATGAAATTTACCATTTGTTATATTGTGAGTACATACTAAAACTAACTTTTGTATTTATAAAATCACATGTGGTTTACTTCATTTTGGTTTGGGGAGGGGACTTGAAGCTTCAGTGTTGTCATGTGGGAGGTGGAAATTACAAGACCAATTTCATACTCTGTGGTTTACCAACTTTGTGTCATTGTGGAGTGTTGTGGAATAGTTGAATTGAGAATTAAACAGTTGAGCCTGCATATGTCATTTAATGTCCCAAGGGTTAACTCCAACTAAGGACTACATTCTCCATTTTGAATTCCACAAATGTGTACCCAGATATGCGAAAAGAAACAACCCTACAATGAGGAACAGGCCTTTGTTACAAACTGGACCTAATAAAGCATTTAAAAAATTCCTCAATCAATAAATCTTATGCCAAACTTTTCTTAAGTAAATGAGAGATCAATTTACTCCCTTTCTCTTAACTGTGTGAGGTGTTTCCAACACTGGATATAGCTTTGCACTAGTTCTAATCAGATGTAATATCTGCTGCTCTAGTACAAATAAAGGAAGAGCCTAATGTGTGTGAGGCAGCAATCTTCAAGATGCTTATGACTTAGGATATACTTGAATGCAAATGGAAAATTCCCCAAGAAGCAAAAAGACCATGGACTTGGCTGAGCTTCATCCAGGCTTTCCATCTTGGCAGACCTTTGAGATAACAGAACATGCATATTTAAATTTGAAAAGGTTTTATGATTATTTAATAAAATGAGGATGAAGTAAACAAATAACTGCTGAGAAGTAACATTTAATTTCCAAGAGTGCTCTGAGAGACATATCATGGAGTGAAGCCATTTCAATTACTTGGAAATTCATTGTCAGAAACATTAAACTAATTCAGGCTACAGGAATGTATCCGGCAGTATTATGAAGTAAATCTAAGTGATCTTGGTTAGAAAATAAGAGTTGCAGTCACAGCATATAGTACAAGGTTGAAAATTAGACATTTGAAGTCAAAAGCAAAATAGTCAGTCAATTAAATCCCAGCTTAGAATCTTTTTTTTAAATACTTTTTTTTTCTTCAAGTTACATCTCAGTCACAAACCCTTCCCTAGTTCCCCTTCCTATCCCGCCCTTCCACCCTCTTCCCCCCAGAAGTTTCCCCTTTCAGTCCAACAGATGGTTCCTTCTCTTATAACAGTAAGTATTATACAAAACAACAGATATAAATATGCCACATTTATGAGAGTTAAATGGCCCAGTATACCTTCCCAATGTCCAGTTTATACATATTTGGCCCCTGACTTTAACATTCTACTATCTAACCATCTCCATGAGTTTAAAGGTCTATATCTGACTCAACATTCATACTAACTTGCAACACACTTTTAAGAGTATCTTCTTAGATCTATAACACCCTCTTGATTCCTAAACAACTCAAAATTTAACTATGAGACTCTAGCTGTCTATTCTTCAACCACCTCAGAGACCTGAGAGGGATAAATATATCTGCTTATATAGGAAGTGCAGGGCCTGCAGCTTCCAAAACTAAGAGATGACATACCAGTGACTGCCTGGACAGTTCCCATTTTCTAATCTTACAGCATCAAAGTGTATTGGTGAAAAGAGATGTGAGACACCTCCCAGGGCATTTGGCTCCCTTTAGGCAAATGTGTATTTCAGTCATATTGAACTGATACGTTCTGATGGACTAATTTCACATTTCACTATTTATTTATCTTCCAATTTGGTCTGCTCTATTGCCCAAAATGCTAATGTTTCTATTGACCAATTTGAACATAATTACTACAGTATATAAAAGTGGTTCTGCCCTGTTTTAGTAACACTGTTTTAATGGAGGGAATGACAGAGTTCAACCTTAGTTGACTTTCAGCATTCTCTCCTTTAGTTTTCAGCCATTCACCATTAACTTTTACATCAGTGGGACTTAAGGTTCACTTACCAGCTGACTGTAAGCAATCTCCTTCAAGTTAAAGTATTTTACTTATTGTTAGATTACCAGTCTTAACTGTAGTGCATTTTATATTCAGTATTTAAGGTTAAATACATTTTCTTAATCATTTTCATATGTACATTTTAAATTGCTTCCCCTTAAAACATCAAAATACTAAGTAACAAAAAATGAGAAGAGTAAAAATAATTAGCTTTATGCTACTATATCTTCTTAATCTTTTGACACAAAGTGTCAGTATACATTCCAAGATGGTCTTTAACTTAAAACTTCCTATCTTGACATCTAGATTTTGGGACTATCAGGCTATACCATTAGACTTGGCTTTGCTTGGATCTTTCGAACTTGCTTGGATGACTAGTGATGCAGTCTTGAAAGTGTGTGTGTGTGTGTGTGTGTGTGTGTGTGTGTGTGTGTGTGTGTATGTGTGTATCTGTTTGTATATTGCATGTATAAATATATATATAAGAATTTGGAGGGAGAGACAGTGAGTAGATCTTGGGTTAAATAACATGAAGGGTCACCTTGATTAACAACATTTTTGAGTATCTTCCCTTTCTTAGCATTTATATTTCCATATAGAGCTGTCTCTATTAAAAATTAGAGATAGTAGCCCCTATTGGGTCTTTTATAAATCTCAACAGCAGAAAAAATTAAATTGGCTATTGTTTTTTTTTTTTTTTAAGTTTCATGGGGAGAGAGCTCTACAGAATGTAAATGGAATATGTACCAGCTTGTTCTCATCTTGGAAACTTTGATGACTCTTTTATAGATTCTCTGCAAAGTAATTAAAGTCCAATTAATTGGAAAAATATACACAATGGGTATTCTAATATTGTATCTTCAACAGAAGCAGCTTTTATTACCTTGAACACGTGGTTGAGCCAAGGCTACAAGTTTAAATTTTGAGCTCCCAAGCAAATATTTCAGAAAATACACTCTTGCACTTTGCTAATGACTAAACAAACGCTTCTCCAGTGGAGAGCTGTTCACAACTTTGGGAATCCATTAGAGTGCAGTTTGTTTAGAAAGCATGATGAACCCTTATTATGGAATGATTATACGCACAAAATTATGCTGCCAATTCAGTACTTTACAGTGCACAGGAGAAGCTGGACACTAATAGGAATTCCAAAAGCAGTACTTATATACCCAAGTTATTACCAAGTCCTTCATCTGTTCTCTAAGTCTGGATTTTTATTAGTTTAGTTTAAGATTTTATTTTAAAAATTGTTTGGTATGTATGTGAGTGTGTGTGTGTGTATGTGTGTGTGTGTGTGTGTGCATCCATATGCCTGAGGAGGCCAGAATAGGGCACCAGAGTTGCAGGTGGTTGGGAGCTACCTAATATGGTACCAACAAGCAAATACAGGTCCTCTACAAAAGCAGTACCCACACTTAACAACTGATTCATTTCCCCAACATGTTTTCATTTTATTATCTACACATTAACACAACCTTCATTTACATGACACCCCTGTCTTTTTCATTTATGTTCTATTTACATGTAATGAAAGCTGCTGATATAATTAATATCTGTAGTGGATGAGCACACTTCAGGTTTATCTTCCTTTCCTTCCTCAGTTCAATGCCAACAGCATGTGGGTGTGTATCTGCTGCTCCGTGTAGTCATTTAGAGCCTCAGACCCCTGTCATATGATGAATTTCCTTTAATGCATGCCTCAGGGTTGCCATGAGAAAATATTCTTTTTAACATTTGTTTATTCCTGCCCCTTCCTCTTTCCCTACCTCTCTCCCTCTCATTTCCTTTCCTTTTTCCTGTCTTCCCTTTATCCCTCCATCTCCTCTTTTCTGTTTGCATATCTACCATATCTAATTGCAAGCCTTTTTGAAAGTAAAAAGAACTACTTGAGAAGTAAGAACCACAGCCAGGTGCTGTCAGGAGCTGACATATCTCAATATCAAAAAAAATCTTAAGTTAAGAAAACATCTTTGAATGCCATATTCTACAGATCTCTTGATGTTTTTGAAGACCACCTATCTATCTCCATATATTTAGATAAGTAAATGTTGCTTGTCTCTTAGCAACTTGATTTCTGATTAACTTAGAAAATATCTGTGATACACTACACTAGTACCTATTAAAATGGCATGTTTGAATGACTATTAGTTTGCACATAATTATCCTGAAGAGTTTGTGACAGTTGCTATCAAAAGGCCAAAACTTCACATTAGGTACAATACTTTAAAAAGAGTTAACCTTATTTTTTGTATCAATATACAAAAATTAATATGGATGAAGCCAATTATAATCTTAATTTTGTATCATATACAAATATATAAGAGCATATAAAATAATCTATCTCTTTTTCTTTATCATTCCTATATTATTTGTATACCCCATTTTTAATTCTTTTTATAATTTATTTTTTATTTCTTCAAGTTACATCAAAATCACAATCCCCTCTCTGCTCCCCCCTCCAGTCCCACCCTCCCACCTCCTTCCCTCTCAACCCTCCATCCTCTTCTTTTTTTTTTTAAGTTTAAGGTATATCATGGATAGATAGGATCAACATAATGAAAATGGCCATCCTACCAAAAGCAATATACAGATTCAATGCAATTCCTATCAAAATACCAACACAATTCTTTACAGACCTTGAAAGAACAATTCTCAATTTCATATGGAACAACAACAACACCAAAAAAAAAAAAAACAGAATAGCTAAATCAATGCTGTACAATTAAAAAAAATTCTAGGTATCACCTTCCCTGATATCAAGCTATACTACAGAGCAATAGTAATAAAACAGCATGGTAATGGTATAGAAACAGACCAGCGGATCAATGAAATCGAACTGAAGACCCAGAAATAAACCCACAAATCTATAGTCACTTAATTTTTGACAAAGAATCCAAAACCATTGGAAAAAGGACAGGATCTTCAACAAATGGTGTTGGTCTAACTGGATGTCAACATGTAAAAGAATGCAAATTGACCCATACTTATCACCTTGCACAAACTTAAGTCCAAGTGGATCAAAGACCTTAACATAAATCCCAACACACTAAATCTAACAGAAGAGAAACTTGTAGTTTTTTGAGAAAATAGCTACTAAGGAAGTCTGCAAAGCTGGATCATCTGGGCTACTTGTCTTCTTTGCTTTCTGCACCCATTTCTTCAGAAATTCCTGTTGTCCAACTGTCCCTGGACTCCTTAGATGGATGTTTTTTATCCCCTGGAAAGATAAGAACAGAGCCTAGCCCTAATCATAACTCTGGGGTGCTATTGGGGGGGGGCAGGTAATATTTGAGAAAACATGTTTTAACTGAAAGTGACAAGTTGTTTCCATAAGCAATTCTTTGATGGAAAGTTGCTCATATTGTCCCCTCATACAAAGGAGTTCACACAAAGTAATTTATCTGTACTTACAGAAAGAAGAAAGGGGTGGTGGATAGTTCATCAGGCTATTTTTTTTTATGTGTTTTAGTTTGGATCCTATTTAGCCAATTATGTCTTTTCTCTAGTTGCATTAAGGTCTTCTATATTGACAGAAACTATAGAATAAGTGAAAAGATACATTAGTAAGTATATGACATATATATGATAGATAGGTACATGATATATATATATATATATATATATCAGATAGAAAGATGACATATGGATAGATAGATTAATAGATAGATGTTAGATAATTTATTGAAAGAAATATTCATGCAAACATGGGTGTTAAACAATTTGGGTGTGAGAGATGGGTCAGTAGGAAAATCTGTTGTTAGATGAGGATATGAATTTGGAACTTAGTTTCATTTAAGGCAAGACATGTTGTTATACCATCTCTAATACAAGACTTATATGACAGTGTGAATGACAGAGACAGAAACGTCCCCAGAAATCCATAGCCATCTAGTTGATATATGAGATGAATAAGGGTCCTGTATCAAAGTAAGTGGAAGGAGAGGACCGCCATCAAATTCTGTGCGCTGGTCTCAACATGAAAGCTGTACTACATGAATGTATTAATCAGAGTTATCTAATGAACAGAACTCATAGAATAAGTGCATATATTATATATGTACATATAGTATTTCTTAGAGTAGCTTACAGGCTATGGTATAACTGGCCCATTGATAGCTGTCTCACCACAGAAAGGCTAAGAATCCAGTAATTGTTCAGTCCCCAAGATTGTATGCCTCAGAAGACTTATACATGCTGGAGGATTCCTTGGAAGCTGCTAGTCTTCAGTCTGCATTGGCATCCCAAACAAGTAAGGGAAGGGTGTCTCAGGACAGAATATATTAACTTGCCAGCAAGAGTGGAGCCAAGCAGGCAGAAGAGAAAAGTTTCCTTCTTTTATATACTTCTATGTGGGTTGCTACCAGAAAGGTCAAAATTCATTGTAGGTCTTTACCTCAAATGATCCAATCAAAATATATATCACAGGAGTGCCCAACTGTTTGTGTTTTAATTGATTTAAGATATAGTCAAGTTGACCAGCAAAATTCTCCATCATAGTGTGCATAACTGTGTGCACATATGTGCAGGCACAGAGAGAGAGAGAGACAGAGACAGAGACAGAGAGAGACAGAGACAGAGAGAGACCCACAGTATCTGACTGAAATCTAGAGAGTCAGAGAATAGTTATTGAACTCCAAGATCCAGAACAAAGATGTGAAATCCTTGTAACAGGAATTGTAGGTAGAAAATGAGAACCAATACATGTCACAGAACTTGAGGATGACAGATCTTGAGTTCTGATGTACAAGAGCAAGAAAGTGAGTTCTAGTTCAAGAGAAATCAAAGCCATCTTTCTGCTACTTTGTTGTTCTGTGGGGCACTTGTTGGGTTAGATGTGCTCTTACATAGTGAAAATATATCTTCACATTGTGGTCCACTGAGAGTGCTCCTCCAAAAACACTTTCTTTGGCATATACACATCTATTTGTTATCTAGTAGACAAGTAAATTGACCATCATACTATCCCCTTTTCATCAATAGATGAATATTTTATGAAAAGGGGATAACCCAAATATCCTTCTTATGACTTACCTTTTCCCTCTTATAATAGTTACATAGATTCCCTAGACTGTGGTCAGAATATTGCAGTTAGCTACAGATATTAGGATACTCAATATAGAAACATTCACCATCATCTCAGTTTTAAGATGGTGAACCTGAGGGCACCCCACGCCATCATCATCATCAGAGAGGCTTCCTCCAGCAACTGATGAGAACAGATGCCTGCTGATGCACACAACCAAACATTAGGTGGAGCTCCAGAACTCCGCAGAAGAGGGGGAGGGGAAGTTTTGTGCAAGCCAGAGGACTCAAAGACACTGTGAAAACATGGCCCACAGAATCAACTAAGCAGGTCTCATATGGGCTCATAGAAACTGAAATGGCAATCAAGGAGCCTGCATGGGTTTGTGCTAAGTCCTCAGCATATACGGTATGGTTGTTTAGCTTCGGTTTTTTGTGGGACTCCTAACAGTGGGAGGAGGGGCTGTCTCTGATTCTTTTAACTGCTCTTGGGACACTTCTACTTCTACTGCAACACTTCTACTCCTACTGCATTGCCTTGTCCAGCCTGGATATGAGGGTCTCTACCTAGTCTTATTGCATCTTGTAATGCCCTGTTTAATTGACATCCCTGGGAGGCCTGATCTTTTCTGAAGAGAAATAGAGGAGTAGTGGATCTGCAGAAAGTGGGAGATGGGGGTGTGGGAGGTATAGAGGTAGGGGGTGATCCTGTTGGAATGTATTACATGAGAGGAAATTAAAAAAAAAATAGATAATGAATCTGAGATCCTGAAAGTGACTGGGCATACATAAATGCAATTGACACAGCATTTCTATTTGCTCATGTAATGTGTCCCTGCATATCTAACAGAGAAGTCTCTTAACCAAAAAGCATTTCTTTGTATCACTTTCTCTTAATTCTTTTCCTCTTTCTATTTCCCTTACAATTTCTTATGTATTTATATCTAAACGAAAACACTTAACCCTTACTGTGTCTCTATTCACATCTCTTATGAACAAAACTTGTGCTAGCAATAGACTGCTATCAAAAGAGTAGGTTCTTTTGTAAGAGTGTTAGAAATATCAATACAGAAACAGTGATATCAATTCTAAAAGTCTCAGCAAAGTCCAGAACCCCCACACATTTACCATTAGAAGTGGTTTTCTTGAGGAAATAATTTAGTTAAGCAATTTGTTTTTCTACCTTATTGGCTTCATTTTGCCATTATATCTAATGCGTATCATTTTAAGAGTCTGATGTCCCATTATTTTCATTACAAGTGTGCAGTAATTCAGAAGCATTATTGTTAGCTGTAGTCCTAGCTAGCTTGGAAAACTGGTAACCATATAAAGCATTCCTTTCCTTAAAAAAAAAAAAAAATGCTATCTATTGCAAAACCTTCTCAAGCAATAACTTCTCATTTTCTTAAGAAAGAAATAACAGGATGCTAGTTCATTTTGTCTTCTTTGTGAACCTTCATTTGTGAGCATATTTGAGTACCAGAGAATTTAAACAGATTTTCCATTTTCCCTAACGTACCCTATACATATATCATGGCTCATTTCTTCCTTGCATTGTTTCATTCTCTGGTGTATCTCATTCTTAATCCATGTAAACATTTTTCTCATTCCATTCTTCCTAGCATGAGGTCCTTATTTGTAATATTTCTTCTTTATGAATTTGGAAAGTTGAGTTACCTCTGTGAAGAGTTTTATTCACCTCAGTCTTCACCATTTAGAGTTGTGCCAAAGCATTGCCTCATAGAACAGTAGATAAAAACAAATTAGATTCAGTATTTCAAATGTCTTATTGTTAAACATTGAGTGGATACTCCACAGATGTGATCTTCCAGAAATAGATTCTGCAATATAACGACTTATACCAAGTTTAGTGGTTAAAAGCCCGCACGATTGCTAACTTGAATATTAGTTATGTCAGGCTTTGGTCATGACTTCTCTGAATATTTTACTTCAGTGTCTCTAAGACTATTTAATTAAGATATCAAGATGACTATAAGATTCCATCTCATATCTGTCAGAATGGCTAAGATCAAAAACTCAAATGACAGCACATGCTGGCAAGGTTGTGGAGAAAGGGGAACACTCCTCCATTGCTGGTGGGAGTGCAAGCTTGTACAATCACTATGGAAATCAGTCTGGCGATATCTTAGAAAACTTGTAATAGTTCTACCTCAAGACCCAGCCATACCACTTCTGGGTATACATCCAAATGATTCCTCAACAAACCACAAGGAGATCTCCTCATCTATGTTCATAGCAACTTTATTTGTAAAAGCTAGAAACTGGAAACAACCCAGATGTCCCTCAACCAAAGAATGGATAATAAAAAAAACTGTGGTATATTTACACAATGAATATGACTCGGCCATCAGAAACAAGGAAATCATGCAATTTGCAGCCAAGTGGATGGAAGTAGAAAAGCTCATCCCGAGTGAGCTAAACTAGACTCAGAAAGATGCACATGGCATTTATTCACTCATAATTGGATTTTAGCCATATAGTAGAGGATAACTATCCTACAACCAACACACAATAAGGAAGAGGAACACAGACTTTGTTGTTATCTGTTAGTGGGACACTTTGTCCTAGTGGTGCTGCCATGTAGGCCCCCAGTGCAAGAGGTAGCTCTTAGCTGTCATATGACTATTGGACTGGGGGTAGGGCTGATATGTAGGGAAACCCCACTCTGGAGGAGTAGGATAGGTGGAAGAGGGGGTAGAGGGTGGAAGGGTGGAACCAGGAGGGGTGGGAAGAAGGCATTGAGATGGAGATGTAACTTGAAGTAATAAAGAAACATTAAAAAAAAAAAGATATTGGCCAGCATAATCAGCCTCACCTGAAGGCTTATGTGGAAGGATTAAGTGTCCAACTGAACCAATTTATCTGCAGAATTCAGTTCTTCAAGGACTGATAATGTAAATGCCAAACCTGATTTTAGCCAAAATACTATCTATGAAGGACCAAGTTCCTCAATGTTTGATGGAAAAAGGCTGTGTTCAGTTCATTTTTTTTCCTATAGGCTCTCTAGTATCTTAACATACATTCTGAAAGCCATTTTGAAAGATAGTCAGTAGAAAAACTCCTAAAAATATGGAGATTAGAAGCTCTTGAAACTAGTCATTAACATGCTTTTACTTAGTAAGAAAAGTCACTAGGCTAGACAGTACACAAGGTCAAGAGGTATCTCATAGATCATGAGTACAGAGAGCAGGGATCTCAGCCCATGACAAGCTGCTTTCTATACTTCCCACAGTGCTCCTTTTCCTATACCCATAGTCACCACATCTCCATGTATGAAAATGCTAAAACCTGAATGGAATGTTTCCTATTGCGACATTATGTCTACTCCCACCCTGGCCCCAGCTCAGAGAAGCTACTTGATTTGAGATGGATCAACAGCTCCTTTTACTCCAACCTCCAGTTGACCTTGTCAATGGGAAGTGTCATAGGAGGCGAGAAGGAAAGAAAGAAAAAAAGAAAGGAAGGAAGGAAGGAAGGAAAGAAAGGGGGATTAGTAAAGACTGTCTTAGGAGCTACTTGCATTAATTTTCAATTGCATGTTTCCCTGGGCATTTTAGAACTCTCTCTCAGTATCTCTCTCTTTCTCTACTAGACTCCCCTTGTCTCTCTCCAAGTATTTACATATACATATAAATGTATATATTATTTTAATATAATATTTAATTTTGTATTTCATATACAAATAAAATAAAGTATAAAAATAAAAGTTATGCAGGAACAAAACAAAGTTTAATATATATTTACAAGATATGTCTATACATGTACAGTGGGAAGTATATAAAGAAGTATGAAATTTATATTTTTCTTGTCACTAAAGAACACACAATTCAGAGGTTTGTATTGGTTTTTCTATTAAGTCTCTTATATAGAAGCAGCAGAAGGTATTGAGACTGTGGGCTTTGCAAACAAGCTTAATGACTTTCTCTGTGTAGTATAATAATCAGATACTGGGAGCCCAGGAGAAGAAAAAGTAACCAAGCTAGTCAGTCAATCATAAAATCAGAGACTAAATCATCAACTAATCAATCAATATCTATTCTGTGCTTTGTGGTTTCAAAGCCCTTGCTAGTTACCAAAGTCCCAAGACTGAAGAGGGTGGGGGAAGCCACAAGAATAGAAAAGGAGATAGAAATATTGAAGCTGAGAATTAATTTAGTTTCCAATTATTTTTATATATAAACAAATGGAAGAGTAGACTCCTTAGGGGAAGGAGGAACTGAAGGAGAGGTTGCTTCAAGGAAAGGGGTGGGAAAAACATGCCACTAAGTTGATAGACTGCAGGAAGAGAGGGCACTGGCAGGAGACCAGAGGGATGTGGTGACTCTAATTAAGGAAGCAGGACATGCATTTGGTTAGCTTTGAGACTCAGTTTATGGAAATAAGACACCAGCATACATAGTTAGAATACAGAGTCTAACTGGCCTGGGACCAGAAAATATGATTAGATCACATACAAATCATTTAAGTTCAGAAGGTTAATGCTAGAGGGACTAGGTTTATTAAGGAATGTATAATTGAACAAATACAAATCAAAACAAGAAGAAAGATAATTGGCTGTGGATTTTTTTTCTTTTTTATTCCTTTTTTATTTTGATTTTCAATGGAAGCTTTGGAGATATTCTTAATTTTAAGTTCTAAAATAACAAGTACAATTATGGATATTTTCTTCATCTAATTTTCTTAAATAATATTTAAAGTGAAAATGTGCAATACTCCATTAAAATAAATAAAAATAAAATTTCATTCTTAAGTATTTATATATATTTTAAGTGATGGAAGTTGTGGTGGACTCATAATTTATTTTGGTGCAAGTGAAAAATTTAAAATGTGAATAATAGCATTGATATTGAATGTAAATAATATTTATCTGGCACAATTATACATTAGATTCTCAATCAAAAGTTTAGACTCTGACCCACTGCACTAACATTTTTGTTCATTTGTATTAGTTACATTTTCATTGCTGTGCTCCAACACCCAATAAAAACTTAAGGGAGAAGGCATATACTTTGCCTCACAGTTCAGAATACCTCATTTATAATGACAGGGATGGCACAGCAAAATCAATTCTGATGGACAAAAGTATAATGAGACAAGATATAATCAAGAATAGCACACTTTCCAAGAGCCTACCTCCAGGGACTTAATTCCTCCAGCTAAGTTCTATATCCTATGATTCCCATAAACTTCCAAGATAACACCACCAAATGGAGACAAGGATTCTAGCCATAAGCCTGTCAGGAGCATTATGGCACCATTATAAAATTGATTAAGATGACATCAAACATTTAACAATTATAAACCAGTAATTCTACTCCTGCATATATGACTAATTGATATGCATAAATATGCTCACACAAAAACAGACAATAGTGTGTTCACAGCAATTTAATTCATAACAATCCAAAACACACAATATCTAAATATCTAGCAATGACAGAAAGCAGAGATTAATTGAGTAATAGTTACATGATGAAATTTTATCATCAGTAGAATCAATAGTGACAGCTTTAGGAATAACTCTCCAAAGGTAGGACTGAGTGAACGAAATCTGGTGTCCTGTATGCAAAGTACAAAACTAGGGAAAATTAAGATAGTGCTAGCAGTCAGAACAGTATGCACCTTTTTATGATTTATTTTTGAAGGTAAAAACTACATCCTGGTATCTTACCTTGCCACTGTAGCTTTGCAGAAGCAAGCAGTTTAACAGAAGCTAAGGTAAGTTAGCTGGAGTATCTTGACCTTGGGTTCCTAGAATAGAGTTGAGTAATTTTCCAAAGGATTCACTACCATGGAGATTAAATTCTAGGTAAACTTAAAATGGACTCAGCAAGAATACAAGATGAAAGAACCTCTGCACTCTCTTACCCAATCACAAAGTCACAAAGCTCATCATTTCAGGTGAGGAAACTGTATCTACAGCATGGTATTTCCCCACTGGTGTTAAAAATAATTTCAAAATCATAAGAATTAGCCTCGTAAAATCAGAACGTGAGGGCTGGAAGATAAAAACCTGTTATCAAGACAGACTACTGCAGATCATCTTAAATGATCCATAATCTCCAAAAAGGTGAGCTCAGGTGCTTTCATAAGAAAAAAAAAGTATGTACAAATTTTCTGGGAGGTGAGGTTTTAAAATTTAATAAAAGAAAGCTTAATTGTAATAAAGTATATGTAATATACTCAGAGACACAAGTAACATACAGAATGGTATCCCTTGGGTCAAAGAAGATTGATCATTTTTACTTATATTTCTTCAAATATTTTCATCAATTTACTCTGCAAATTTCTTCTAGAAAACATTTTAAAATCTGGAATATTTAGATTCAATCATTGACATCAACTATATCCTTTGGCGCCTTGTCATTCATGGAAGCACACCCCAAATGAGAGAGCAATACTTTACTGCAGAACAATGCTGAGACCTTTGTTCTTAAGCTAGTGATTTTGAAGACATACTAGTTCCAGCAGGTGGCTGGTCAGTGAGAAATACATCTAACAATATATCCTTTTCTGTGCTCAGTACACTAGGCCAAGCTATGGTTTAATGAAGGATGGGGGTGGAATGTTAAAAATTTCAAGTTAAGCAGGATTTTGTTCCTGTATAAATCAAACATTTGCTAAATATTTAATGGACTTGGTAGGGGAGATACAGACAAAGGTGAAGCTGATCATCTCAAATTTATTCCCAGATGATAGGATGTTTTCAGTCAAGACTATTCTAAGTCACTGGAACAAAAAAAAAAAAAAAATGCAGAGGTAGAGGGGCTGCAAGACCTTCGTGATTACAGAAAGAACTGCTCTTATCCATAGTATGTGAAGAAGCCATGCTGGAATGTGAATTGAGGGTAGGGAATATATGAAGGGACAAATATGTATGCATTACTATATTTATATACATATATGAGACACAGAATACCTGTTTTGAATAAGAATCTTGATCTTCTAATCTCTCTCCAGTCTCTCAGTTAACATTCACTTTTTCATCCTATGAAATTATCTTATTGCTGAGATTGAATTCATCTTGAGTTATTTTGACTTGTATTTAAACATTAGGTTTTGTCATACTATATTAATGTAAACATCTAAAGACCAGGACACATATATAAGAACACTACAAATCTCAAATTACAGCACTAACTTAGTAGTCTACCCCTACATAATATTACATAAAATCTCGTATGTCGGTTAGCATAAAACTCTGAAAATTGACTCTGCCTGTACCACATTCTGACCTGACATTTTCAAATAATTTAGATTTGACTTATCAGACACCAGTCAGTTCTTCCTAAATACAACAATTCATAAGTGAATTCAGAGTCAATATTCTGCGACATGGTTCTCTATGACTTTTTAAAAATTCTCAACCTTTTTGTATTTCAGGCATTGTATCTGTATCAGGTATTATTATGCATATTCTAACATAAGCACATAATATTGCTGTAAATTTTAATGATTATAACATGAAAACATAGCTATATTATACATATATACATATACCCTAGTTTTCCTAACAATCGAAAATTCATTTTTAGGAAATAAGTAAGCATAAATTTAAGGTGAGTAAAAACAATTTCCAGTCCTAGTTAGCTTTCTATCATTGTGATCAACTCCATGACACAAGGCAACTTGTAAAATAAAGGAATTATTTACCTTATACATTCCAATCACAGGTCCATCAATGAGGCAAGTCAGTGCAGGAACAGAGGCAGAAACCATGGAGGAAACCTTCTTACTGGCTCACTTTCCATGGCTCACTCATCTTGTTTTCTTGTAGACCTCTCCACCACATTCCCAGAGATGGCACCATTGACAGAAAGCTAACTGGGCTCTACCATATCAATCATCAATCACTTTACTAATCTGATGGAGGTGATCACTCAGTTGAGGTTCTCTCTTGCTAACTGTCTCATCTTTGTGTCAAGTTGACAAAACTAACAAGCACAGATACCTAGGGACTTGGAAGACTTAACTCCAGAAGAAAGGATAAAAATAGACAAGCACTTATAAATAGCTCCAATGAGATGAAGGATTTTCACGCTGATTGACAGCTTTGTGTAGGGAACTTGGTGTTCTTTGTCATCACACTAGCATCCCACAGCGCTTTATTAAAATAGCCATCACACAGTGAAATAATACTCAGCTACTAAAAACAAGGAAATCATGCAAGTTGCAGGCAAATGGATGGGACTAGAAAAGCTCATCTGGAGTGAGGTAACCCAGACCCACAAAGACACACATGGTATATATTCACTCATAAGTGAATATTAGCCAAAGAGTACAGGACAACCATCTTACAATCCACAGACCCAAAGAAGCTAAGTATCTAGGAGGGACCAAAGGAGAATTCTTGATTTTACTGAGAAGGGAATTAGAATATACAACTGAAGGTGATGAAGAGAAGGAACTGGGTAGGAGAGGGAGAAGGAGAGAAAGGAAAGTGCGGATCAGTTGGAAGAGAAGGAGTGGGTGGTGAGAGGGGTGGGGAAAGATGGGAAACGGAGGTGGATGGACATCTCTGAGACAAGCTGGAAACTTGCAACAGGGAAAGCCCCTGGTGTGTGGCTCTAGCTGAGACTCCTAACAGGGGAGGATATGGAGACTAAAGAGGCCTCCCTCTAGCTAGCTAGAACTTCTAGTGGAGGGAAGGGATCAACCTACCCACAAAACCTTCAACCCAATATTTACCCTGTACACAAGATAGAGCAGAAATTGAGGGAATATCCAACAATTCAATGGCTCAACCAGAAACTTACCCCCAAAATAACAGCACATATACACACATCAAATAAAAACCAATCCAGCCCCTGTCACTATCAATAATACTCTGCTATGCTTACAGACAGGAGCATAACATAACTGTCCTCTCTGAATCTCCATGCAGCAGAGTACCCAAACAGATAATGAAAATCACTGCCAAACATTAGAGTGTCTTGTGGAAGAGATGGGGAAAGGATAGAAGGACCTGGAGGTGACAATAACTACATGGGAAAACCAATGGAGTCAGTTGGCCTGGGCTCACAGAGACTGGAGCACCACTCAGGGAGCATGCATGGACTGGGCCTAGGCCCCCTACCCCAGTGGGATGCTTGGTCTTTATGTGGTTCCCCTAGCAAGTGGAGTGAAGGCTGTCTCTGACATAGACTGCTGATGCCTGCATGTTTTTTCTTTTTTATTATTTATTTATTACTTCAGGTTATATCTCCATCACAGTGCCCTCTTTCCACCCCTCCCACTCCTGCCCTCCCACCCTCTACCCCCACCCCTTTCATCCCACTCCTCTGGTGTGGAGTGTCCCTACATATCACTCTCCTGCCCCAGTTCAGCAGAGTTCAGTATGAGGAGGACCAAGAGCCTCCTCATACTCTGGGGGCCTACAAGGCAGTACCACAAGGGCAAAGTGTCTCATTGACAGGAAACAAAGTCTATGTTCCTGTTCCCCTTGGTGCACTGGCTGTAGTATAGTTATCCTGTACTATATGGCTAAAATCCAATTATAAGTGAATAGATGCCTAGCTAGAAACTGGAAACAACTCAGATTTCCCTCAACTTAGGAAAGGATTAAAAAACTGTGGTAAATCTACACAACGGAATACTACTCAGCCATCAGAAACAACGAAATCCTGAAATTTTCAGTCAAATGGATGGAACTAGAGAATCTCATCCTGAGTGAGCTAATCCAGACTGATGCCTGCTTTTCAATCACTGCCTCCTGGTGTGGCTGTGGTGCCTGGACTCAGTGGAGGAGGATGTGCTTGGCCCTGTTGCTACTGTATGTGCTGGGGAGGGATGGCACGGGCAGGGGCTTCACTTTTCTGAGGAGAAGGGGAGGACTTAAGGGGAAGAAGGGAGTGGGACATTTAAGGGGGAGGGAGGGGGCTTCTGTATGGATGTAAGATGAATAAATAACTAGACTTATACATTAAAAACAAAATAGCAGCAAATACACACATAAAATAAAAACCAAAACAGGAAATCTTCTTTAACCATTCAGCCCCTGAAAATTTAAACAGAATCTTGGATATTAAACATTGATCATTCAGCATGGGTGGAGAGAGAGAATATAACAATAGTTCAAGAACTCTGCTGCTGCCTCCTGATGGTCTGAGAGACACAGAAAGTCTAGATGCCTGGTATAAAATGAAATGGTAGCAATAATAGATGAATGAGCTATACAGACTTCCCCCCTTTTTCTTCACTGGAATTAAAAATGAAATCTGTCTGAGTCTTCTTTGCAGGTTGTGATTTCTATTATATGAAACACATCCTGGAATCTTAGGCAATGAAAACTGCTCTAACAATCCTAAATGAAGCAGAGACTAACTGAAACACTCCCTGTTCAGTTCCTAGATTCCAGACAGCCCTGCTGCCCTTGTTACTGGTGGCTTTGTACATTTGCTGCTGCCTTCTTTCAAGAGAAAACTGTTGTTTTCAGATTTTCAATCCATTGCAGGTGCTTCTTTAAGGAGGTTCAAAGATTCCCCCGCCCCATTTCTCCCTATAAAATAAAGGTAATAATTTAATAATTGTGTCACCATTTTACGGATATCTTGAGTTAGTTCATTGAACTGTGTGTAGAACTCTTCAAAGAGGGTTTGGAAAGTAGTAACTATTACAGAAAGCACTTAGTATTAAACACCCACATTATGTCCAGAACAGTAAGCTTTCTGCTATGTCCACCTTGTTGTTCCCTCTCATCTGGGTTTCACCTGGTTGTGGTTGTTTTTTCCTTCATGGACCCTATCTTCTACAAAGAAGCCAGGGTACAGTGTTTCACAACAGCATACTCAGAGTCTCTGATTTTTCAGCCAGGCATATCTCCTACCTCCCAGTACTATTTTCATTGCAGGGCTTTGTCAACATTAGAAGAAAAAAAAAAAGAAGCAATCAAAATACCCTCAAAAACCCCATAAAGTCACAGCTGTGTGATTGAGCCTCTCATTTTCCTGGAACTCATAGAACCAGAAATGTGACTGCCTCTCTGACTTTACACACTCCTTACCAGTCAGGCTGCTGCCAGTTGCTTAGCAGTCTTTAGATCAATTGGTTCTCCCAGTTTCTGGTTCAAGGCCTTTGCGCATGTCTTTTCCATGTCCTGGGAAGAAGTTCCTGAACATGAACAGACAGTTAATTTTTTTTTTCATTTTGCTTCAACATTTGGTGAAAAGTCACTTGTATCAAATAAATATCTTCTTTAAAAGAGTATTCACCAAGCTCATCTTCTACTTTCATGTAAAATATGCAGTTATTGTCCATATTTTGCATATATGTGTGTATGTATTTGCTTAGTGTATTTATGTGCATGTACGTGCTTGTGAATATATGTATGATCCCAAAGCTATAGTTTTATATTTTAATAGCTTTCCAAGTTTACAGATAAAAAGGGAAAATGATACAGATAAAAAAGAACTTGTTGAAAGAGAGACTTTAGAACACATAATTATCTTAATAATAAAATTCATACCATGCATTTGTGGGTAGGAAACTTCCTTAGCTTTATAAACATTATTTCCCCAAACCTATCAGACTGTGCAGTCAAAACTTCAGCACTGTTTTAAAACACACACAAAAACAAACCAAAGAAAGTAGTTATTTTCCACACCTCTATTTGTGATTCATTGATTCTTATTTGGTAAAGCAAGAAAAAAAGGAAACAAATATCTGTCATATGAAACCTCAAAATACTCTCAACCTGAGGATAATATTAATTAGCTGTTTAAAAGAAGCATGAGATTCCAGAGTCAATTCTTAAAAAATTCTTATGAGGCTTCTGGTCATAAATTCAAAATATAAAATACAGTACATTATTTTTAAAAATTCAATCCATTTTATATTCTCACCGTATATAGTAACAAAGTCTACTTTTAATGTTCTATTTACAAATAAATCTAACAATGGAGATAAGTGGAGAAAATAGTAAATATTGATGCCATGATATTAAGGAAGGCAAAATAAGTGGCTTTTAATATGGCAATATCATATGGATGAGTAGTGACTTTAGGAAACAGAAATAAAAAAAAAACTTAGGAGAAAAATTGTAAAGGAAATAATGTTGATTTGCCACAAAAGGACTGTAGTTTGCATGGATCATTCTACAGCCACATAAAACAAGCAAGTCCAGAATTCTAAGCATTTAGTGCATAAAAACAACTGAGTTTTATTTACTTATTGAATACATATGGGGCAATCACTTTGGAAACAAAGTCAGCACTGTCTTGACAAGCTAACAAGGTGTCTTTGCTGTTGTGGGATCTCACATAAACATCTCTCTAGGTTCATTCACAATATAAGTACATGCATAGTTTTCATCTAGTAGTTCCACTCTTGCAAATATAAAAATAAAATCTGACACATGTATAAAAGAAATCTCCATAAGAAATGTTTATAATAAAGTTTACAATCATAACATGTGGTAATCAAACCAAATGTGTTTGGCTATTAATTATTATAATACATTTTAGTAGACTACAGATAGTTAATACTAGTAATATATTTAAGGAATTAATGTATGACTATTTGTGATACTTTGCTTATGGAATTATGCCTACGTATAGTAAAGCAAAATTATCCAGTGATATAGCAGAAAATGATTAGAACTTACAGTCATGAATGAAAAGAATCTCATATTCACCAAATAAAGAGGAAACATAATCATACCAATTGATTCATTGGGAGAATTTGATACCTGATACTAAAAATAACAATTTTAAAAGCTCATTAGAAACTAGAAGTAGAAAATGAATTTCCTTAACCTTACATATGGGTATCACAAAAGCCCAACAAAATGTTAACATTTCTATTTAACATTGTAGAATGAAGATTAATACAAGTCAAGCAAAACAAAAAGGCATGAAAATTAGAATGAGATTCAACTGTGTTACTTGAGGATGATAAAGTGGTTAACACAGAAAATCCTAAGAAATTTACAAAATATGTATGAGAACTAGTGTAAATTGATCAGGGAAGCTAGAGTATGACACCAATACATGCAGAAACCAACTGTCATTTTGAGAGATTAATGGGAAGAGTTGAAAATGAAAGCAAGACACGATCATCAACAAACTACAGATGATTTGTGGATAGCTTTAACAAGAGGTGTAGACTTGGACCGTTTAAATTGTAGGGTTACTAACTTAAAGCAAATTCAAATAAATGGAGTTATATGCAATGTTCGCATATTGAAAAGATCTAATATAATTAAGATATCCCTCTTCCCACAGTCATCAGAGTCCATACAATTCAAGAATTGTGACTGGCTACCTCCTCCTGGGCTGCCACCTTCTCTCATCACCTGTCTTTTTTTTCCTGAAAAATATTTTATGCTACAATGTGTATTGACAGCTGAAGGCCTTATAATACCCAAGACAACTTTTGAGTTTGGTTAAACTTAAAGACAGGCAATATTTAATTTCAAATTTTTATCAAACAATTAAGAAATTATTATCAGGTATCCAAGATAGCGGCGGTCCGTGCAGACGCATTTTAATCTTGGGAAAACAGATACAAAACCGCGAATGTTATAAGCTGCTGTACAAAAAAATCGGAGAGACTCGATCCCCCTGGGTCTGACCCAACTACCCAGGGACCAGTAAAAGTCCCTGGGCAGGATGTTCCCTCCCACTCTCTGACAAACGGAAGCTGCTGAATCTGGGAATCAGGATCCCCCCCCCACACACCAACCAGGAGAGACATGTAGGGTAAGTTCCAATCTAATACCCAGTGGGCAGTTCAGACCCCATATGGGGGTACTCTCCAGTCTGCTGGGCCTCCCCCAGGTCTCACACAGAAGATCGGGCTATCTAGCAAAGGGTTGCAGACCCGTGGAAGTGCGCACGGCTTGGCTGCAGAGTACCCATCCAGCTGCAGATTGCGACCCACTGCCGGAACTTGGTTGACCATGACGCCACTTGCAGGTTTCCAGAGCTGGCTCCAGGGGGTGAAGGTGGATTTACCCACCACAGGACCCAACCCTGGGCAAACCATGAAGTCTTTACTGTTATTATTGGACATTTTTGCTACTTCGGGCACTTCCAGCGGGGAGCCACAGCCTAAGTGTATACAGCTCCACCCCTGAATAGGTGAACTCTCCACCCGAGAGGCGGGGCAGAAAAACAAACTTTACAGGAGTGGAGTCAGGCAATTTGACTGCTACACCAAAGCACCCCCTTTGGATCCAAGCCTAGAAGACAACAGGAACAGACAGCTAAGAACTTCCAAATGGCCAAAGGCCCCAGATAGAGCAGGATTCGAGGCAGAAAAACTCCAACAAAAGAAAGCGATGCTATTTCAGCCAACCTGGATCATGTCACCACAACTGAAACACATGAAAATGATAACAATTCTACATTATGGAAAGTGATAGAGTCCCTTCAAGAACTTAAATTTATGAAGGAATTCAAAGAAGCCACAATTTCACAAACAAAACCTGTGGATAATACCATTAGAGAACTTCAAAACAAGGTGGCTCAACTTGAACACACAAAAAAACAGGGCAATGGAAGTCTTTCAGGCAAAGACAAACAAATTAGATCAGGAAATGTACAAAACAAATAAAACCATTCAAGACATGAAAATGAAAATGGAAAGAATAAACAAAACACAGTCAGAGTTAAAAGTGGAAATGGAGAGTCAAGGGAAGAGAACAGGAACTACGGAAATGAGTATCAAAAATAGGATGCAAGAGGTAGAAGACACAACATACCCAAACCTATGAGACACAGTGAAAGCTGTGCTAAGAGGAAAGTTCATAGCACTAAGTGCCTACAAAAAGAAAATTGTGACAGCTCATATTAACGGATTAACAGCCAAACTGGGTGAATTGGAAAAAAAAGAAGCAAACACTCCCAAGAGGAGCAGAAGGCAGGAGATCATCAAACTTAGGGCTGAAATCAACAACTTAGAAACAAAAAGAACTATACAAAGAATCAATGAAACCAAGAGTTGGTTCTTTGAGAAAATCAACAAAATAGACAGACCCTTAGCCAAATTAACTAAAAGACAGAGGGAAAAAAAACCAAATCAACAAAATCAGAATGAAAAAGAAGAAATAACAGCAAACATTGAGGAAATCCAGAGAATATTTGGATTCTACTTTAAAAATCTATACTCCACCAAATTTGAAAACTTAAGCGAAATGCACAATTTTCTTGATAGATTCCACCTACCAAAGCTAAATTAAGATCAGATTAACAGATTAAACAGCCCTATAACCCCTAAGGAAATAGAAACAGTCATTAAAAATCTCGCAACCAAAAAAAGACAGGGCCAGATGGCCTTAGCACGGAATTCTACCGGACCTTCAAAGAGGAGCTAACACCAATACTTTTCAAACTCTTTCACAAAATAGAATCTGAAAGAACATGGCCAAATGCATGCTATGAGGCCACAGTCACCCTGATTCCTAAACCACACAAAGACCCAACAAAGAAAGAGAACTTCAGACCAATCTCCCTCATGAACATAGATGCAAAAATACTTAATAAAATACTAGCAAACCAAATTCAAGAACACATCAAAAAGTTTCATACACCATGATCAAGTAGGATTCATCCCAGGAATGCAGGGATGGTTCAACATACGAAAGTCTATCAATGTCATTCACCGTATAAACACGATGAAGGAAAAAAAAAAACCACATGATAATCTCGCTAGATGCAGAAAAAGCACTTGACAGAATCCAACACCCCGTCATGCTAAAAGTTCTGGAGAGATCGGGCATACAAGGACTGTACCTAGAAATAATAAAGGCAATATACAGCAAGCCAGTGGCCAACATCAAATTAAATGGAGAAAAACTTGAAGCATTTCCTCTAAACTCAGGGACAAGAGAAGGATGTCCACTTTCACCATATCTCTTCAATATAGTACTTGAAGTTCTTGCTAGAGCAACAAGAAAACTAAAGGAGATCAAAGGGATAAACATTAGAAACGAAGAAGTCAAATTATCCCTATTTGCAGACGATATGATAGTATACATAAGTGACCCCAAAAATTCCACCAGAGAACTCTTACAGCTGATAAACAACTTCAGCAAGGTGGCTGGATACAAAATTAATTCAAAAAAATCAGAAGCCTTCTTTATACAACAACAAATGTACTGAGAAAGAAATAAGGAAAACAACCCCTTCACAATAGCCACAAACAGTATAAAATACCTGGGGGTAACTTTAACCAAGCAAGTAAAGGACCTGTACAAGAACTTCAAGCCCTTGAAGAAAGAAATTGAAGAGGCCTTTAGAAGATGGAAAGATCTCCCATGCTCATGGATAGGTAGGATCAATATAATAAAATGGCTATCCTACCAAAAGCAATATATAGATTTAATGCAATTCCTATCAAAATACCAACACAATTCTTTATAGACTTGGAAAGACCTATTCTTAATTTCATATGGAACAACAAAAAGCCCTAATAGGTAAATCAATCCTTTACAATATAAAAACATCTGGAGGTATCACCATCCCAGATTTCAAGCTGTACTACAGAGCAATAGTAGAAAAAAACACCATGGTATTGGTGTAGAAACAGACAAGTAGATCAATGGAATCGAATTGAAGACCCAGAAATGGACCCACAAACCTATGGCCACCTAATTTTTGACAAAGAAACCAAAACGGCAAAATGGAAGGACAGCATCTTCAACAAATGGTGCTGGTCCAACTGGATGTCCACTTGTAAAAGAATGAAATTAGACCCATACTTATCACCTTCTACAAAACTTAAGTCCAAGTGGATGAAAGACCTTAACCTGAGGCCGGTCACACTAAATCTAATAGAAGAGAAAGTGGGGAAAACCCTCAAACTCATTGGCACAGGTGACAACTTCCTGAACAGAACACCAACAGCTCAGGGCCTGAGATCAACAATCAATAAGTGGGACTTCATGAAATTGAAAAGCTTCTGTAAGGCAAACGACACTGTCATTCGAACAAAACGGCAGCCTACAGAGTGGGAGAAAATTTTCACCAACCCCACATCTAACAGAGGGCTAATATCCAAAATCTACAAAGAACTCAAGAAGGTAAATGCCAAGAAACCAAAATATCCAACAAAAAATGGGGGACAGCGGGATAGGAAGGGGGAATAGGGAAGGGTTTGTGACAGATGTAACTTGAAGAAAAAAAAAATAAAACAAAAAAAAGAATATTAATGTCAGTTGCCAAATATATATGGACTAGACATTAGGAATGTATGTTATATCTTATAATTTTCATAATTGTGGCCTAATTATTAAAAAAAAGGAATCATGAATTCTGGGAGAAAGGGAGAGGGTGGGAGCACGGGGCTGGAAGGGATGGAGGGAGGGGACTGTGATGGAGATGTAACTTGAAGTAGTAAATAAACATTTAAAACATAAACTATATATTAAAAACAAAAAAAATGGGGGACAGAGCTAAATAGAGAATTCACAAAGGAGGAATCCCTAATGGCCGAGAGACACCGGAAGAAATGCTCAACATCAATAATCATCAGAGAAATGCAACTCAAGATGACTCTGAGATTCCATCTCACACCTGTCAGAATGGCTAAGATCAAAAGCTCAAAAGACAGCACATGCTGGCGAGGGTGTGGAGAAAGGGGAACCCTACTCCTTTGCTGGTGGGAGTGCAGGCTTGTGTAACCACTATGCAGGTCAGTCTGGCAATATCTTAGAAAACTTGGAATAGCTTTGCCTCAGGACCCAGCCTTACCATTTCTGGGTATACACCAAATGTCTTCTCACAGAATCATAAGGAAGTTTCTTCATCTATGTTCATAGCAGCCTTATTTGTAATAGCTAGAAACTGGAAACAACCCAGATGTCCCTCAACCGAAGAATGGGTTAAAAAACTGTGGTACATCTACACAATGGAATATTATTCAGCTATCAGGAACAATGAAATTATGCAATTTGCAGCCAAATGGATGGAACTAGAAAAGCTCATCCTGAGTGAGCTAACCCAGACTCAGAAGAATGCATATGGCATCTATTCACTTACAGTAGGATTTTAGCTATATAGTAGAGGATATTGATACTATAACCAACACACCAAAGGGAACATGGACATAGACTTTATATTTTTTATTTTTTTATTTTTTATTCTTTTTATCTGTTTGTCTGCTTATTTGTTTGGTTTGTTTTTTAGTTCTCTCTCCCTGGCAATGAGACACTTTTCACCAGTGGTACTGCCTCGTAGACCCCCCATGTATGAGGAGCCTCATATGACCTCTGAACTGGGATGAGGGACTGTTATGTAGGACACTGTTATATAGGACACTCCACTCCAGAGAAGTGGGATGGAAGGGTCAAGGGGTAATGAAAAAAAAAATGAAACATGAAGTTTTGGCCTTTTGCTGCTAATTGTCATAAACTGTTTAGGATAGTTAAGAAATGCAAACTAGTAGTCATGCAAGCTTGTCATTTTGTTAGATACTATGACAGTCTACTATAGTTATTTTCTAAGATAATCAGAAATCAAGTTGCTAAGAGACAAACAACTTTTCCTTATCTTAATATAAGAGATAGGTAGGGCCTCTTCAAAAACCTCAAGAGATCTGCAGAACATGGCATTGAAAGACGTTCTCTTAACTTTAGACTTTTTTGATATCGAGACATGTCAACTCCTGACAGCACCCCCTATTCTACTCCTAGTAGAAGATGAGCATTGAAAAATCTCCAGTGGGAGATTATTTAATTAGTGGCAAGCCTATCTCTTGGCATGAAAAACCCCTTGCTCCAACTTTTGACAGAATGCTGTCCAAAAGGACAAAACTTGGAAGCAGGTAAGTCAACATCCTAGCTCTGCCAAAACAGGGTAGGCAAGTCCTTCATAATTCCTGCTCTACAATCAATGTCTGTCTGAGAAACAGGGCCAAACTACTGAAGATCAATGCTGTAATGTATGGAGAGAAAATGGGAACTGTCCAGGCAGCCACTGGTATGTCATTTCTTAATTTGGAAGCTGTAGGCCCTGCACTTCCTATATAATCAGATATATTTATCCCTCTCAGGTCTCTGAGGTGGTTGAAGAATAGTTAGCTAGAGTCTCATAATTAAATATTGAGTTGTTTAGGAATCAAGAGGGTGTTCTGGATCTAAGAAGTTGTTTTTAAAATTATGATGCCAGTTAGTATGAAAACTGAGTTAGATATAGAACTTTAAACTCATAGAGATGGTTAGATAGTAGAATGTTAAAGTCAGGTGCCAAATACATATGGACTGGACATTGGGAATGCAAGCTAAGCCATATAACTCTCATAATTATGGCCTAATTACCTTTGTTGTTTTGTATTGTATTTATTATTATAAGAGAAAGAGCCATTTGTTGGACTGAAAGGGGGAGCTGTTGGGGGGAAAAGATAGACCTTAAACTTAAAAAAAAGAGGGGATGGGTGGGTTGAGCCAGAAGAGCGTGGGAGGATGGGACTGGAGGGGGGAGTAGGGAGGGGATTGCGATTGAGATGTAACTTTAAGAAATAAAAAATAAAGAGGAAAAAAGGAAATTATTATCAAAATATGAGTGCATTTACTATATGCCTACATGTGTGTTGTGATGCCTAATGACTACTTTGATCACTCAATTGATTGGAGGGAAATATATTTAATCTTTTGTGTGTTTGAGTGTGTGTGTGTGTGTGTGTGTGTGTATGAAGGTATGTGTTTGTGTGATATATACACATGTATCTATGTGTCTGCATGAATTCCCTTCTCTATCACTATCCCCTTTCTTGCTGAACCTGGATGATGGTAAGCTAGGTAGGCAGCTAGCAAGCCCTGTGATTCTCCTGTCTTGGGACACACTCTCATTAGTGCTGAGGTTACAGATATGAACTGGATTCCAACTATCTTTTAAGTGAGTACAAGGTTCTTAACTCTAGTTCTTAGGCTTGTACATCAAGGACTCTTAACTTCTTGGTTATCTTTAAAGTCCTGTTTATATAACAGTTTTTGTCCAGAGGTGATCATGTGGTTGTGATCTACTGAATAGTGTACCTCATTTATAGACTCAAACCTTTAGCAGATTCTTAGGAGAGAGAAAATGTAGAATATTGAATCTTGTGAAAGGAAGTAGATTTCTGGTTGCATATCTTTGAGAGGCTGCATCTTACCTTGTCTTTGCCCATTACCCTCCATCATGATTACTGGCCACATATGCTTCTACCACCGTGATATTCCCCTTCAACACAGGCTTAGGACACATGGCCAAAATATGGGCTGAGATCCTACAAGTGGTTAGTTCAAATAAATCTTTCTCTTTAAGTTAGTCTGACAGATTTTTTTTATTTATAGTCATGCAAAAGATACTCTGACACACTGACACAGACACAGACAGAATCACACACGAGCGTGCGCGCGCGTACACACATACATTTTCACCCTGGTAAAATAAGTGGAAGTTTAGAAATAGTTCACAATGGGTTTAAAAAGTAGCTCAGTTGGAACAGGTTTGTATACCTTTGATGAGGCCCTGCATTCAATCCCCATAAACTGGTTATCATGGTGAAAATTCTTTAATCTCAGCACTCATGAGGCAGAGGCAAGAAAATAAGAATTTTAGTGTTATTCTTGCTGCATAGTATCCTAGGCTACATGTGACTATTGCTCAAAAGACAGAAAGAAAGAGAGAAAGAAGGAAGTAAGAAAGAAAGGAAGGAAGGAAAAACAGACAGACAGACAGGCAGGCAGACAGAAAGAAAGAGAAGGAAAGAAAGAAAGAGGATAAACCAATATAGCCAACTTATTTTCATAAAATTTCCCACGAAATAACTAAATGACTATATTATTTGTAATGAATTATGTCAGAACAATTATATGTGGAGATGAATTCAAAATCCAAGAATGAATATAAATCTAAAACTAAAAAGAAAGCATATAGTAATAAATATGAGGAATATTTATAGATTAGCCAGAACAACAACATGGTTTTTAAAAGTGGATAAATTCAACTTCATTAGAATTAATCTCAAAATTTCTCTTTGAAAGAGAGCATTGAGATAATCAAAAGTTAAATCAGAAAATGGGAAAAAGTATTGGCAAATCCATATCTGATGATGCACTTTAGCTAAACTAAGCTCTTACAAATATAAAATGAGAAAATAAGAACACAAACAACTCAATATAGAATAGGCAACATCTTGAATAGACACATTGCCAAAGCAGTTTCAGAGCCGGCAAATCAGCAAGTGAGAGGCTGCTCTGCAGCATCAGTCATCAAGGGAAAGCAAATTAAAACCATAATAGGATGTCACTGCGTACACATTAGCGTGCTAAAATTATAAAGGCTGATGATGCCAAATGCCAGTGAAATATAGAGCAACTGAAGTTCTCATAAATTGCTGATAGGACTGTAAATGCTACAGCGATGAGGAAATCATTAGGCAGTTTTTGATTATGTTTGAGTTAACTGACAAGATGAACCAGCCATTGAGTGACTAGACACTTCTCCAAGAGCAATGAAAATAGATGCCTGCACATAGGTTTTTGTGTGAATGTTTAAAGTGGCCTTTACATGAAAACACACACACACACACACACACACACACACACACACACACACACACA
>CAJQZJ010009840.1:4052783-4064912 GCA_907164525.1 Lophiomys imhausi
ACACACACACACACACACACACACACACACACACACACACACACACACAAAAACCACCTAACTGATTGATATTCAAGCACCAGCCAGTGAGACTGATTTTTGTAGTACAATACTCTTTTACTGTCAAAAGAAGTATGCTATGAAATCGTACAACAATATGGAAGGATATCCGTGACTCGGTCATTAGCTTGTGGAGAAACAAAAGCTTGGTGCTTCCAAACATTAAACCTAGAAAATGCCAACTAATCTATTTTAATAAAAGGCACATAGGTCATCAGATGAAGGACCGTATGTAGCTTTAGGCAGGTCCTGAGGTCTGAACTCTGACGCTCTTGTCCTTACCCAGCAAGTGCTCCTAACCACTCAGCCTATGTTTAGCCCTGTATCTATGATTTACCTGAGAGTTTTCCCAGAAATGATTATCTGATGGGGGTTCTGATCTAATTCACAGTTTAATACAGTGGCAGAACCAAAATTCTGGTAGCCTATGGAGAAATGGTGACCTGCTAAGGGTAACAATAGGCAGAAGCATTTTGTACACTTTTTGGGTTGATGGTGATTTAAATACTGCATGTACCTGTCAAATATTATCAAATTTATCTACTTTAAGTTGCTTCTGTGTATTATGCATCTCAATGCACTTAAAATGATGACATCATTATTATGTAGTAGTTTTCTGCAAGATTAAAATTGTATCTTTGAAGGAAACTCCTTAAGACAGGAAGAAAACAACTTATAATGGCTTCGGGAAGTCCTTGAAACTGATCAAATTCATTAAGAGTCTCTCTCCCCAAAAGCATATAAACAGTAATTACTGCTGAGAGTCAACTCTATCGCTATCCAAAGATACAAAAATAGTCTCAGACAAACCAACTGTCTGGAAGAAGCTCAGACCAACTGAGCAACTAGGAAAGGACTCTCTCCAACCTATTAAGTTGACTATAAATTGTGCAGTGTGCTTCAGCTTTGAAGCTTTGGTGAACTGTTACTTTCTCTATGGTGAGTCTTTGTGTTGGAGATATACACATAGAGGTATATGTCTTTGAGTTATCTTTCAATTAACCTCTTACCCCTTTTCTCTAATTAATCGCAAAAAAAATCATAGGTTTACTAAGACAAACCATCACTACTTTAATCTGTTTTCAGATCCTTTTCTAGGGAGACCAGATGTGTGTGCATGTGCGTGTGCCTGGGTGTGTGTTTCATTTATCCAAGAAATGTCAATCACATGACAATCACTTAGGAAATAAGCTGCTTTAGAACACAAACGAAACTTCAGAAGAAACATTGCAAAGATGATATATGTAAGACAAATAAGGGAATAGTAGATATTTGGATCATTGTTCTTCAGGAATGTATATTTGCAAATTTCAACTACAGTGGGTTAAATTCATGCCAAACACTGAGCTAAATTAACCTATTAAAATATGCATTATCTTAAAGACTCAAACAATTCTTATGGGAATGTAGCATGAGTAATAGAATGTGTGACATCTTTTGAAGGTAAATATACACTTGCCATACAATACATGAATTTCTTTTCTAGGTATATATCTGAAACAAATCAAACATGTATGTACAGAAAGTCTATGTAAGCTTTGGCAAGGGTTCACATTCAAAGACCTGCTAGATCTATGTGGTCTGACTGGAATCCAGACATGCTCTGGATTGCAGTGTGATCTGGCTGGAATACAGGCTTGTGTTGCAGAATATTTGATCCCATTGTGAACTCCAAGAAACTGTAAAAACCTGTTTCCAACTGTGGGATGGCTCAGCCTTTAATCTTAGAGCTTTCTGCTTACTGTAAACAAGTACCTGTGATGTGGATCTACCCTAGCACACACCTTTAATACAAAGGCTTTCTACACATAAGATTAAATAGAGTTAACCTTGGTCAGCTGACAGGGATTAAACAGAGAGGAGAGACATTGTGCTGAAGGGCATTTAAGACAACATGGAGAAGGAGATGGGGCTTTTTAGCTTTGGGGTATTCTAGTTTTGAGCTGTGAGGCCTTTTGGCTTTGGTTGGGTAGGAACATCAGTTGGGTGCTTTCTCTGCCTCTCTGGGCTAGCAGGCTTTCATCCCAGCATCTGGCACCTATATTTTCATTGGTAAAATCAAACAACTGGGTATTTCAGTTTTTTAAAACAACAGACATGCCCACAATACACACCTTTCTTTAATCGCAAATGAAGATGAGGTTAGTTTATAGAAGGAAGCAGCCATATTTAAAAGTGACATCTAATTGGGGGACAGAGAAAGTGATGAATCAAAGAAAGATTTGACAATGAATCACAGATCAAATACACACAAGTGTAAGGAGAACAGGAGAGGAAAGCGAGGCTACTTAGGAACAGTACGAGAAGAAAGGAGGTTTTTGGCATATCTTATAAATTTTAAAAAATATTTATTGCTTCAGGTTATATCTCCATTACATGTCCTCTTTCCACCCTTCCCAGTCCCGCCCTCCCACCCTCTACCCCCTACCCCTTAATTCCACTCTTCTGGAGTGGAGTGTCCCCACATATCAGTCCCCCACCCCAGTTCAGAAGTCATATGAGGGCCAAGAGCCTCTTCATACAAGAAGGAGTTTTTTTTTTTTTGTTTTTTTTTTTACTGAGAGTTGATTGCCGGGACAGTTTTACAGAGTCAGGTTGCAGAGAGAACAAGCTAGACACAGGTAAAGACAAAATAAGCCAAAGAATAAGAAGAAGCAAAAGATTAAAACATATTGTCAAGATTAGTTTAAAGACAGGCAGAACAAATTCAGTCAGAAGCCAGGAGAAGTGAATCTGAATCAATCAGGTTGAAGAGGAATTTAGGCCAGAATACCTGAGCTGAACCAACCAGCAAGAGTTCAGAAAGAGTTAGAAAGGCTTGGGAATGGCTCTCATCTCATCCCCTCATCTGAGGAAATAAAACAACATTTACAGGGCTTGAAATAGTACATTATCTTAGTTTGAACTTTTAAATAATATAGCCTATGTAGTCAGTAAGAACTCACAGCATTTAATAAAAAATAATAGCATTCAGGAATCTATTCAGTATGGAATCCATGTTGCACCATGTGTGCCTGTTGGAATATATATTTCTCTTTATTTCTGAACCAAATGAGAGAGGCATATTTTCTAAGCAAATCACTTTCATATTGCTGTTTCATCCCAAAATGTGTGAGAGAAGCTTATGACCTGGGAGAAATGGAAGTTACCTTTAAAATACCATTGCCAGAGGATTACACTTTACAGGGATGTCGCTTTAGTGAGATTTTCTGGGTCATTTCTCCTCCACATTTTTTGTAGTCACTTTGCTGTGTGAAACTGACTCTGACATTTATATGCCAGTACTGTCTTCTGTAATGTTCCCCAAGATAGGAATACCTTTCATTCAAATACACCATTAAATACAGTTCCATATCATAAACACACGTACACGTACACACACACACACACACACACACACACACACACACACACACACACATCTGCTTGCCCCTTTAGTTCCTATCCTCCTCTTATATCAGCCACATCATCAATGAGCACTGGCTAAAACCAATGGTTTAAAGTCGCCTTTTGGTTTAATATTAAAAGCTCATCACTTACTTGATTTAACAACAACAACAACAATAATAGTTCAGAATTCAGCACATTAAAAAAATGGAAAGCCATATATCTCTCATAACTGTGGCCTATTTATTTCTGTTGTTTTGTATTGTATTTATAGTTATAAGGGAAAGAACCATTTGTTCGACTGAAAGGGAGAGCTGTTGGGGGGAAAAAGAAATACCTTAAACTAAAAAAAAAAAAAAGGGTAGAGGATCGGGGTTTGAGGGGGAGGAGGGTGGAAGGATGGGACACGAGGAGGGTGTAGGGAGGGGATTGTGATTGAGATGTAACTTGAAGAAATAAAAATAATTATTTTAAAAAATGGACACAGGGACTCACTGTATGGAACTGGCTGGTCTTGAACTTGCTATCTAGACCAGGCAACTCTTTAATTCATAGACATCCTGTTTCTGGCTCCCAAGTGCCAGGATTAAAGGTCTGCACTACCATACCCAGTAACAGTTCTCTTTCTTTAAGCACTTCAATTCCCATAATTTCTCAAGCTGTTTTGGAAGATGCTCTGTCTAGAGAATGTCATATAAGCAAGTAGCATGAAATAGATGGATAGCAAAACATCACTACATCATGTGTTTACATATCCAACAGGAAAGCTGACAAAGTCAAGCTGGAGACCTAAGCTGAGAGATTTCCAGGCCAACCAGGGCAATCAGTCCCTCTGTAGATCTCATTCTTTATACCATGAGATAAACAATTTAGCAATATTTTGTCTTCTATCTACCCTAAAATGGGTCCTGTGGTGTTTGTTTGTTTGTTTTATAAACACTTTTAGACTCTTTGTTGTTCTCTTCCTCTCTGTCCCAGGCTAAGAGTCTCTAAAGACACTTGATATGTCATATAAAAATCTTGAATCCTAGATAAAGTTTTGGGGAGGAGGCATCATGTTTTCAGAGTCAGCTCTCAACAAGCTCAAATAGTACATTACAATTACCAGTATGACTTATATTATAGAAAATTTGAGCATTGGAGGAGAGGAAGGAGAAAGAATGTGAGAAATTACTACCAACATTTACAACCTTTATGAATAAATTCCAGTAAATATCCTTTGATAGATTTTTCTCTAGTGGCAGGGAGTGGGAGAGAAACAAAGCTTGTCAAGTCTCAGCAAGAAAATTTTAGGATCAAGCATGTATAGTAATGACAGTGAAGTTTCTTCCTGTAATGTTAACTGTTGACATCCCTTACATTTTTAAATTATTTGTTTTTAAAGATTGTAATGTAATTATATCATTTCTCCCTTCCTTTTTTTTCCTTCCAAACCTTTCCATACACACCTTCTTGCTCTCCTTAAATTCATGGCCCCCATTTTCATTGATTTTTGTTGAACGCATATGTATAATATAATATATATACACACATAAAAACACACACACACACACAAAGTTGTGTTTGTTTGTTTCAGATAAGACTTACTAGAAAAGACAAAAGAATTGGCTCTATCCATCCAAAGCTGTCCCACACTCTTCTGGGAAAGAGCAAACTTCACTCATTATAATTCTAAGTTCTCTGCCTCAGGAGCCCCAGATGTCTTTTTAAAACATGCACGTATGGAGAAGCATGATCATGTTGGTGCAGCAACATGCTATGATTTCCAAACAATAAGAACTCTTTCCAGTGTGACCAAAAATCTCTCTGCAATAAAATCAACTTGGTTTAGAAATATATTTCTTGGAGAGTTATGCTCTGTGCTCCCCTTCCTTGCTGTCATTAACAAGTCTTTCTTTACTTGGGGACCAGGAATTGCCCCAAAAAACTACATCTGTTCTGGAGATTCTTCAGGCTAGTTGGCTGATTAGAACTTTTGTGAGGAGTTGGAATGATGCAGACCAGAGCCAAATTATTTTGCTGTCTTTAGTCCCCTTAATAGACATATATTGCCTACCTCTATGTCTTTTTTCTATTATTTATTTTCTTTTTAAATTTTTAATTTTTTTAATTTTTAATTTTTCATTTGTGTATATGGTGGATGAAGGGTGCATGTATGGTGTGTGAATGGGGTGGTACATGTACCATGGTTTCCATATAGGTATCAGAGGACAATTTGAGTTATTGGTCCTTGCTTCCCACCTTGTTTGAGACAGGGTCTCTTGCTGTCTACTGCTGCCTATGGGAGAGAAGTTGGCTCACAAACATCCAGGGATTCTCCTGACTCTGCTTCTATCTCCCCTAAGGAGTGTTCTGGATTTACAAATGCACGTGCTACTGTGTTCATATTATTACATGGGTTCTTGCCATCCAAATGGAGATCAATAGACTTGTGTAGCAAACACCTTACTCACTGAGCCATCTCTCTGATCCATAGCATCCTTTTGAATGTCAGGGAAAACCTTTGAAACATATTCTTAGCAGACCATAAATGTTCACCAATCTAAGGATATCATCATATAGCCTCTAAGACCTATCAAAAAATCTCTCCCCTTTTCTGCTACTTGTCTAACTGATGTTCACAGTAATGTATGTGGAAAATGCCTTGATATGAGGCATTTTGTTCTGTGATTATAAAATGTTTACTTTACCACCTCCACAGTGAACTTTTTATTTGAGGGAGCCTGAATCTACATTCTCCCACCATAGCCATTTGTCTCAGCATACAGTATTCTTTTCTCTGAGGACACTGTTTTATCATGTTAGCTGTGTTTATTGCCTTTGCAATCATGAAGAGGTGAAACCTTTTGTGGTGATAATGTATATTTTACAATGCAGGCAGGATGGATTTTTTCACTTGTATTTAAAGTCTTCAAGAAAGTGTTCTTTAGTCGGTTTTTCAATGTTGACTCATTTAGCTGTATATATCTAAATAAGAAAAAGAGCCTATGAGTGCACAATGCTTATATCAAATTCAAAGTCAAAAGCAAAATGAGTCCAGGTTGTTTGTGGCAGTGCTCCTCTGTGTGGTAATATGAGACACCATTGCAGCCTTGGTTCTAAACACACAGTCTGGGCCTTTAGCACTGGGGTGTTTTTAGTGTATATACAAACAAAGTGCTTGACTTTTATCAAATATCACTATAGGAAACATTTTTTTTTACTATTTTCTCACCATTAGATGTCATAGAAAAAGTATGAAGTTAATATATTCTTGTACTATGCTTGATTTTAAAACTTCCATTTTGAGTTGTTGATTAGTGGTTCATATAAATGTTCAGTTAATTTTGGTTTGGGATTAGGTCAGAATTTCTTATTTCTGAAATAGTCCTAAACACACTTAGGCTATTGTGTTTTGTGAAAATTTTTCTCAGAAATATGATTGTAAAATCAAAATATTGTTCAAATGTGAAAAAACACAAAAGATGCTCTACTTCCTGCAGTACCAAATATTCAGTAAAGATTTAATTATTTTTGTTAATATAAGTAAGTAAACTTGTCTCATTAATATGCAAATTGAAATATTTATAATAAATGATAAAATTATATTAATATCAAAGAATCATTTTAAAATGAATTCATCCATCGTTTTATATCTATTTTATATACCTGGGATTGTGTAAAATTTTCTTGAATTAAAAGGAATAATGAATAGAAAAGTTTACAAGCCCCACTCTAGACTGTTACCTGCTTCATCTATTAAAAATTTAAATGGCCAATATTTGGAAAAGAAGGTTTGTTGTAATTTTTGTCTTGTATTACCATCTTCCTTTGGTATCATCAATGTGTGCTGGATCTGTTCCATAACCCCTTAGCCTGGTTCAGACGGGCTCTATGGCTTGTAGTTATCTTCCAGAAGTGGTTTATTGCTTTGAATTCCTTGGATACATTTGACTTATTTTCTACTGTTACTGCTCATAGATACTTAGGATCCCTGCTAGTGTATCTGACCTCACAGAACTTACTTCACAGATAATTTACTTTCTTCTCTCAGTGGCTAATTCCATCTACAGTATTCCCCTGAGGTAGAAGAAGATTCTTTTTCCATTTTCAGAGCCTCTGGGCATTGTCTTATATCTGTTTCAGGTCTGTGTATACAGTTTCCAATATGAAAATTTACCCCTAACTACTAACCACATCAAAGGCAAAGAACAAACAGGATGTTAGTAACAGATTATAAATTTGGCTACTGGAGTTACTTATGCATATTCATAAATGAATCACAGAAGTTAACATTAAACAATACTGATTTTAGTCTAAGAATTATTTCATAAAATAAGACTCCACTGATAATCTTCAAAATATCACTGCTTTCACGTGTATTCAACTATGAATGTGGCCCAAAACAGAACTGTAAATTTACTTAAAACTTTATGAGATACACTTTGCTATTTTTGGTTCATGAGTGTGAGTTTTATAGGTGGCATTCTTTATGGTGTCAAAAGGTGTGACATGTGTGAAAGGCAATAATTTTGACAAGAATCTCTGTTTTACTTTAGACCCATGGCAACTAGAAACAGAATGATTCATCCAAATAACTATCTGGAGACTAAAGTTTACCTTAATTAAATAGCATAGGAGTCAGTTTCCTCATATGTGTGAAGATTAACTCTCATTTCCTCACATATTAATTAATATGTAGCTGATATTAAAATAATATGAGAAATATCCACTTAAATATATGATACAAGACAATGAATTCAATATTCAGTACCCCACACACATAGAAAATGATGCAAATTCATATTTGTAATAAAATCATACCTCAGAATCAAGCAATTAGCTACATTTTAACTTAACATGACCTAATTTTTTCCATTTTTGTAATAATTCAGGGAACTACAATGGCAAGAAAGACTTCATTTGTCATCACAAGAACAGAAAATTAATGCTTAAGAATCAACTTGTCAAACAACATATAGTGGGTAGAAAGGGAAATGAGTAGCTTTTTAGACATGCAAAAGGCATAAATCTATTCTTAAAATGGAATAGCAAGCTCACTGAAACTTTATGAATTAATGTTATCTGTAAAAATAAGTGTATTAGGGTGGGAAAGATAGCTAAGAGGTTAACACTTGTTTTTACTCTTGCAGAAAACCTGAGTTCAGTTCCCAAAACTTTTATTAGGAAGCTCACAACAGCCTGTAACTCCAGCTCCAGGGGCTTAGATGTCTTCCTGTGGCCTTCATGTATACATATTCACACATATACGTATACACACACATATACACATATAAATCATATGTATCATACACATCATATGCATCATATGAATTATATACATCATATGCATCATATACATCATATATATGTATATGCACATATACACAAAATTAAAAATAACAATTTTTAAAGTAAATGTATCATAATATCAAAATGAAATAAGTAACTGTAAGTAAAATAAAGGGATAATGAACTTACCATATGCCATAATATTATAAAATTATACTAATGTAGTTTTGACTAAGAATTGCAGATCATTGAGATTAAGTGTTTATAAGAATTTTTGTGAAAAGGATAGTAGATAAAGAAAAGATATTCATAATCCAACCAATAAATGGGAAAGTGAAGCATATAAAAGTGTCTGAGGTTTTAAAAAGAAAAAATTTAAATTTAAATGAAAAAAATGTTAACATGAAAAATGTTGAATATCCTTAGTCCTCAGGGAAATGCAAATCAAAACTTCATATCGGACAAGAAAAAAAATTGGATCATGAGAAAGAAGAGGAGCCCTTCATCACAGATTCTGGTTAAAGCCTTTCACCAGCTGGGACTAAAAAACTTCAGCACAGTTATTAACAGATTTTTGTGAAGCTTGCTGACATAAAGCTAGCATTCCTTCCCTATGTAGATATTCTACTTTAAAAGAGCAATGCATTCGATTTAAGACGTGTGTGTGTGTGTGTGTGTGTGTGCACACACAAGTGTGTGTGTATGTGTAGAGAGAGAGAGAAAGAGAGAGGCAGACAGACAGAGAGAGAAAGACAGAGAGGGAGAGAGAGACAGAGAGACAGAGACAGACAGACAGAGAGAGGGAGAGAGAGAGACAGACAGACAGACAGAGAGAGACAGACAGACAGAGAGAGAGGGAGAACACTTTGGTAGTGCTTTAATCCTCTTGGGGATTTTACGGAAAATTCACAACCAAGACTACTAACTTTGTCAGAGTTAACCCCTTCTTCCTGTATCCCATGAGCTAGTTTAATCTATGTTTTATAATTCATTGAAGTGCAATTCAGGAACCTTCTAGATTTATCATTTAGAATTCTTCTGCAACCCTTTGAAGACAATAGCTTCAAAACCCACCAAAATGGTTCCTATACCTGTGGGAAAGACTATAAGGAAGGACTATCTGTACAGAAATTTTAATCCAGCAGCATGGCTGCTCTGACAAGGGATCACATACAAACACTTAGGTCTGTGTGATACAGCTGGAATACAGACACACCCTTATAACATACCTTTAATATCTTTAGCCGGAATATGCACCTTAATCCTTCTGGATAGAATACAGGCACAACTCATACTTAATCCCTCTGACTAAAATTTAGTACACACCTTTAATCCCAAATAATGATATCTAATTGAGGGAAAGGCAAAGTGGCAAATCAGATAAAGATTTGACAGAATGAATCAAGGATACTATATACCCAACTCTCATGAGAACAGACAGGAAAGAGAGTCTACTTAAGAGCAGCACAGAGAGAGAGAGAGAAAGCAAGGGACTTTGTGGAGATGTTTAGCTCATGGAGTTCAGAGGCAGTTTTTCCGTGCAGAGAGATTCAGTGAGAAGCAGAGAGAAGCCAGTTTGAATCAGTGAACTTGAAGAGAAGTTTTGTAACTGGAAGAGCTGAGTTGAACTAGCCAGCCAGAGTTTTAAAAGAACTAGAAATGGTGATCTTACTCATCAGTAACATTCTAGGTGTAGGTAAACAGACAGAGGCTGGAAGCTGAATCCTTCAGGGTCTGGGATTGCAGAAGATTAGATATATATTGGGGCTAGAAGCTTCCAGGCCTAGGCCTAGGGATAGTTAGATAGAAATTTTGTGTGCTCAGTCCAAGCCATGTATTAGTAAAGCTTAAGTATGGCTCTTATCTCTTCCCCTCCTCTGAGGATATAAAACATTACAACCATCCTTTGAGAAGCCCACACCCATGTCCTAGGTATATTTTATTTTCTTTCTAAATGTCTCTTGTTTGTCTTAACTCTTGTGCTTATAAATAGATAATGAAAATGTTATATATATATATATGTAAACACACACATATATATACACATATATGTATATATATGTTAATATTACTCTGCTGTAAAGAAAAATGAAATTATAAAGTTTGTAGATAAATGTAGTTCTCATCAAGGAAAGGAAAGTCCTTTTTGCAATAGATGGAAAAATTATAGAAAATCACATCCAACGAACATGATTAACTGTGGATCTCATTCCCAATTGACACATTAACAACATAATTTCTCCACCTAAAGCTCAGCAATCATTGGGGAAGAACAACTGTAAGAACCAGAGGAACAGGAAGTTCTCTGTGAGACTGCATCTCCTACAAAGCTACCCAGATGAAGTCTCACCAACATGACCAGAAGAAGCACAACCCCAGTGGACATGCTAATGTGGGAAGCTGAAGTCTCAGAAACCTCAACCCCAGACAAAGAACTGCAAGAAACTAGAGAATGCTGAAAGCAAAAGAAATAATCTTCCCCAGGGATGAACTAACCCATTGATTATCCAGTATCAAAATGGTCAGCCCTGAAACATGCATAGAAAAGTAACAATAGAATGGTTGAGCAGGTTGTATTTATGTATTAGGAATAGAGATGACACAGACATAAAGACACACACAGACATAAACACAAATACACACACATGCATGCACTCACTCATGCACACACGCACGTATGCACAAGACAGAGCTTTATTCAGCCACAAAGAAGAATGGAATTATATCATCTCCAGGAAATTTAATGGAAATAGAGACCACCACATTAAGCTAAATATGACAATCTCATAAAAACAGATATGCATTCTTTCTCCCCTATGTGGGCATAAATACAAAAGCTTTATTTGAGGAAGGGAAAGGGAGTATTGGGGCAGGTGACAGGAGGCCCAGAGGACAATCACAGTGAGTGAATATGGTCAAACCAAATTATGTATTTCATTTTAAAAAGTGACATTTTGAAAGAACAAATATAAACCAATGAGTAAAATGGACTTCTTACACTAAATAATAGTTAATGGGACAACCAGAAATTTACTTGGAAAAACTGGAAGAATGTTACCTTATAACTTATAATAACATAAATATGAAATATTTATTAAGACAAAAAGTTCATACACAACACAAAACTCCTGAAAAGAACAATAAGGCATCATTTTCATTGTATTAAAAATACTATACACCAAACACTACATAGAATTAAAGGGTTCAGCACTTTTAAAAATATATAATATACTGAAAATGTAGTTATCAGCATTGATAAAACATATTTAAAGATGTTAATAGAATCATTTGATGTTCAGTCCCTTTGTGCTCAGCTATTTAGATGTCCTACGAAGTTCATAGACAGAAGCTGATCTTCAGAGCTTTACTGAAGATCTGGCTGGAGTAGTCTGTGGAGCTGAACGATCTTAG
>CAJQZJ010009840.1:4065312-4092972 GCA_907164525.1 Lophiomys imhausi
TTATAATCGTGGCCTATTTATTTCTGTTGTTTTGTATTGTATTTATAGTTATAAGAAAAAGAACCATTATTTGGACTGAAAGGGAGAGCTGTTGGGGGGAAAAATAAATACCTTAAATTTAAAAAAAAAAAAAGAAGAAGGGAAGAGGATGGTGGGGCTGAGGGGGAGGAGGGTGGATTGTGATTGAGATGTAACTTGAAGAAATAAAAAATAAATTATTAAAAAAACATATTTAAAGATACTTCGGGGCTCTGTGACAACTTAATCACTAAAGCACTCAAACTCAAAGAAGAAGGCATGATTTGGTTCCAAGCACTTATGTTTACAAAACAACAATATATACAGGGACTTTCCTGAAATCACAGAATTTGATAGACAGAAACAGAGGGAATCCTGCACCTTGTGGGACACTTGGTATAGCCATAGGTTCAGTTACAGAGCTTTTCTTAGAAAACTGGGCTCTAAAGTGATTGAAGAAGATACACAAATTCAGAATCTGGCCTTTACATTCATACACACATGCACAAATATGCACATGGATATACATTTGCACATAGATATACATACATACAGACTCATCCACACACACAGAAACTATCATGAATCACCAATAAAAAGTAAAAATGTCTTGAGTTAGAAAAGTAAGAGGTACATACAAATACAATATAAAGAAAATAAGTTTGCATGGTGGTAAATATAAAAATATATAAACTAAATATGTTCATGTCTCTGTGTGTTCATGCATAAATTAAATACTGTACTAAGAAAATAAAATTAAGTTAAGGTACAAATTTTATTGACTGGAAAAATTTTAAAAGACTAGAAATTATATTGTTAACTGCATATGTCTAGATATTTCTATATTTCAGTACTTGGAGAGAGCTTTGAAATCATTTTCTTTTTATGGGCAATTTGGCACTATGTATCAAAACATTAGACTCCATTTGTGCTTTAAACACTTACTGTAAGAAAAAGGTTGCACAAATTTGAGCAAAACAGTTGTTTATTATAGCATGTTTATAATTAAATATTTATATAGAAATAACAACTGTAAACTATTAAATAAACAAATTGGTATGTTGAAAAAATAGCATAATGCAACATAGCTACAGAAAATGATTTTAGGACTAGGAACATAGCTCAGTTGGTACAATACCTGACTTGCATGTATGGGGCCTTGGGTTTGAGCCCAAAACTGCAAAAACTGGATGTGGTGGTACAGGCCTGTAAGGTCAGCCCTTGGAATACCGAAGCAGAAGGACCAGAATGTCAAAGTATTCTTTGGCTAACTGTGGGCTAAAAGCCAACTCAGATTACATGAGGCTGTCTCAAAAATTAATAAGAAACCCCTAGAAAAAGGTAAAGGAGTAATGTGTGTAGGTCTCTGTAGAAAATGGCTAATTAAATTATTGATCATTATTTAGATTATATTTACTTGGTCAGCAGCATTAATCCTTAATCTGCCATTATAAATGAGCACACAGAGATCTGATGGATTTCAACATGCTTTGGCCTAACTATGCCATCCTATGCTGCAATTTTGTTTATCATTCCTTGAAATATAGTTTCGGCTGCATCTTATTGGTGGGATAATCTCAGATAATACTGACAAGCATCTAGTAGTCAGAAAGCTCTGACTCCAGCTGCCATCACTTTTGTCTTTTCTTTTTAAATACTTTATTTTTTTTCTTCAAGTTACATCTCAGTAACAAACCCCTCCCTATTCCCCCTTCCTATCCCGCCCTTCCACCCTCTTCCCCCCAGAAGTTTCCCCTTTCAGTCCAACAGATGGTTCCTTCTCTTATAACAGTAAGCATTATACAAAACAATATATATATAAATATGCCACATTTATGAGAGTTAAATGGCCCAGTATACCTTCCCAATGTCCAGTTTATACATATTTGGCCCCTGACTTTAACATTCTACTATCTAACCAACTCCATGAGTTTAAAGGTCTATATGTGACTCAACATTCATACTATCTTGCAACACACTTTTAAGAGTATCTTCTTAGATCTATAACACCCTCTTGATTCCTAAACAGTTCAAAATTTAACTATGAGACTCTAGCTGTCTATTCTTCAACCACCTCAGAGACCTGAGAGGGATAAATATATTTGCTTATATAGGAAGCGCAGGGCCTGCAGCTTCCAAAACTAAGAAAGAACATACCAATGACTGCCTGGACAGTTCCCATTTTCTCTCCATACATTCCTGCATCAGTCTTCAGCCTTTGGGTCCTGTTTCTCTGCAGACATTTGTTGTAGAGCAGGGATTATGAAGGACTTACCTACCTTGTCTTGGCAGTGTTAGGCTGTCGACTTCCCTGCTACCAAGTTTTGTCCTTTTTGGACAGCAGTCTGTCTGCAGTTGGTGCAAGGGGTTTTTTCATGCCAAGAGAAAGGTTTGCCACTAATTCAACCATCTTACAGTGGAGGTTCTTCGATGCTTATCTTCTACTTGGAGTAGAATAGGGGGTGCTGTCAGGCGCTGATATGTCTCGATATTAAAAAAAATCTTGATTTAAGATAACATCTTTGAATGCCATATTCTGCAGATCTCTAGGGGTTTTTGAAGATGCCCTATCCATCTCTTGTATTTATATAAGCAAATGTTGCTTGTCTCTTAGCAACTTGATTACTGGGTAGTTTAGAGAATATCTGTGATAGACTGTCATAGTAGCTAACAAAGTGACATGTTTGCATGACTAGGAGTTTGTTTTAACTATCCTAGACTGTTTTAGACGGTTGGTATCAAGAGGTCAGAGCTTCATATTTTATTTTTAAGTATCTCTAGGTATGATACCATTAGGAAGCGTTACCTTTAAATTTGTATCAATATACAAAGATCTATTCAATTGTGGTTAAATATACTCTTAATTATGTATCAATATACCAAGATCAATGCCTATGTAGCCCAATATAATCTTAATATTACGTCCATATGCAAGGGTCAATATCATTGTGGCCAACTATAATCTTAATTTTGTATCAATATACAAAGATCAATACCGATGTAATCCAATACAATCTTATTTTTGCACAATAAACAATGGTCAATACCACTTTAGCCAAATAAACTACTAATTTTGTATCAATATACAAAGGTATAAGGGCATATTCAATAATCTGCCCCTTCTTCTTGGACCTTCCTGTGCTATGTCTATATTTCATTTTTCTCAAGCCCATGCACTCCTACATAGGAGAGGAAGAAGGATACAGAAAAGGAAAAGTAGGAATTCCCTGGGGCTGACCTCCAAAACCCATTAAGACAGGACCATTTATCAGCTTTTGGTCTCTTCCCCTACATAACAGAGTTTTCAGTTATTCTTCAAATAATCAAAAAGAAGGGCAGAGAAACACCCTCCCCACCCTCAGGGCATGGGATGTCGCTCTCTTAAAGTGACTTCCTGCTGATTTGGGTCATAGTAGACCTGTTTGGGGCCCGAACCCAAATGGGAAAAATGATTAAAAATGTTAGTACACTCTTTTATGTTCAGTCCTTCCGTTCTCAGCTGTTTAGATGACCTAAGGGGTTTGTAGGCAGAAGCTGATCTTGTAGGCTTCACTGAGGTTCCTGCCGGGGCATTGTGTAAAGCTGAGCGGTCCCAGTGACATTGGATTGCTGTGGTAGTTGCAGGCCCCCGATGGAGACAGCTATTGAGGAAGTCTGTCAGGCACAGGCAGAATCAACTGGATCACTCGTCCTCCTTGGTGCCTGATTCTGCTCTCTGCTGAGGATTCCACTGTCCAGCCGTCCACGGGCTCCCCTAATGGACGCTTCGATTCTCCTGGAACGATAAGAACAGAGCCCTGCCCCAATCCCAACCCTAGGACTATTGCCCTCTTCTTTTTTGGGGGGGGATGGGGGGGGCTAGGTAGTACTTCTCCTGAAGCAAATTTGGCCTTCTGACAACATACAAAGCATTATCTTTCAATCCGGGTTAAAGAAGAAATCATTCTGTCACCTTGGAGCTAAACCAGCTCTAGTGTATATATTTTGAGATCCCAAAGGACAATCTGCCTGCATCGAGAAGGCCTTTTGTAAGTAGCCTCCAAACCTAGGTCCCTCCAAATCCCATGTGTGTGTCTCTGAACTCTAATTATTGGGATCAGGGACCTGTGTTTCCCATCTGAAGGGATCAAAGATGTGTTCCACCACTCCTGGATCGAAGTCTTTCTCTATTTAGAGTTTGCCCTGCATCAGGCTGACCCTGAGCTCTGGGATCTGCCCGTTTTTGTCTCCAGTGTGCTGGTAGCTGGGACCAAGGATGTACTCTTCTTGAATGGTGGGACCAAGAGTATGCACCCTCACCACCCCGCTCCTTATGACTCCAGAATACATAAGACCACCAACTCTACAGTGCTTCCCCGCCCCCCGTCTCTGCTGAAGTCAAAGGCATGGGCCAATACCATAATTCTCTTGTATTTTACCTTAGCTCCACGTCTTCTCTACACCTGGAGGTGTGCAAAACCAGGCCGAATGGCTGTATCCTCTGTTCCATTCACAGTGTTTCAGCTCTGCCCCCTGCTTTTTGTTTTAGTTAATAAATTTATTTGTTTGTTGCTTCAGGTTACATCCTTATCATATTGTCCTCTTTTCCCGCTTCCCAGCCCCACCCTCCCATGCTCTACCCCCTGACCCTTCCATCTTGTTCCTCTGGGGTGGAGTGTCCCTGCCTAACATTCTCTCACCACAGATCAGGAGTCATATGAGGGCCAAGAGCCTCTTCATTCACCAGGGCCTACGAGGCAGTACTGCCAGTGAATAGTGTCTCATTGCTACTGGGGGAATACTAAAAAAAAGACCAACAAACACACAAACCCACAAAAACAAAGAATATCAACAAAAAAAGAGAGGAAAAAGAGAAGGGAAAAGTAAAAAGAAAAAAGAAAAAAAGAAGGAAAAAGAAAAAGATAAAAAAAAATTATGTCCTTGTTCCTTTTGATGTGTTGGTTGTAGTACAGATATCCTGTACGATCTACTTAAAATACTACTATAAGTGAATAGATGCCATGTGCATCCTTCTGAGACTGGGTTAGCTCACTCAGGATGAGCTCCTCTAGATCCATCCATTTGGTTGCAAATTGCATGATTTCATTGTTTCTGGTAGCTGATTAATATTCCATTGTATAGATGTACCACAATTTTATAATCCATTCTTCAGTTGAGGGACATCTGGGTTGTTTCCAATTTCTAGCTATTACAAATAAGGCTGCTATGAACATAGATGAGGAGACTTCCCTATGTCTCCATGAGAGGTCCTTTGGGTGTATACCCAGAAGTGGTATGGCTGGGTCCTGAGGCAAGGTTATTCCTAGATTTATAAAATATCGCCAGACAGACCTCCATAATGGTTGCACAAGCCTGCACTCCCACCAGCAATGGAGTAGGGTTCCCCTTTCTTCACACCCTTGCCAGCATGCGCTATCATTTGAGCTCTTTATCTTAGCCATTCTAACAGGTGTTAGGTGGAATCTCAGGGTCGTCTTGAGTTGCATTTCTCTGATGATTAAGGATGTTGAACATTTCTTCAGGTGTCTCTCAGCCCTAAGGGATTCCTCCTTTGTGAATTCTCTATTTAGCTCCATCTCCCATTTTTTTGATTGGATTATTTGGTTTCTTGGCATTTAGTTTCTTGAGTTCTTTGTAGATTTTAGATAATAGCCCTCTATCAGATGTGGGGTTGGTGAAGATTTTCTCCCAGTCTGTTGGTTGCCGTTTTGTTCGAATGACAGTATCCTTTGCTTTACAGAAGCTTTTCAGTTTCATGAGGTCCCATTTATTGATTGTTGATCTCAGGTCCTGAGCTGTTGGTGTTCTGTTCAGGAAGTTGTCACCTGTGCCAATGAGTTCGAGGGTTTCTCCTACTTTTTCTTCTAGTATCTTTAGTGTGGCTGGCCTTATGTTAAGGTCTTTGATCTACTTGTAATTAAGTTTTGTACAAGGTGATAGGTATGTGTCTAACTTCATTTTTTTGCAAGTGGACATCCAGTTGGACCAGCACCATTTGTTGAAGATGCTGTCCTTCTTCCATTGTGTGTTTTTGGCTTCTTTGTCAAAGATTAGTTGGCCATAGGTGTGTGGATCCATGTTTGGGTCTTCAATTCGATTCCATTGATCCACTGGTCTGTTTCTATACCAGTACCATACTGTTTTTATTACTGTTGCTCTGTAGTACAGCTTGAAATCTGGGATGGTGATACCTCCAGATGTTTTTTCATTGTACAGGATTGATTTAGCTATTCTGGCCTTTTTGTTGTTCCATATGAAGTTGAGAATAGCTTTTTCCAGGTCTATAAAGAATTGTGTTGGTATTTTGATAGGAATTGCATTAAATCTATATATTGCTTTTGGTAGGATAGCCATTTTTATTATGTTGATCTTACCTATCCATGAGCATGGGAGATCTTTCCATCTTCTAAAGGCCTCTTTCATTTCTTTCTTCAGGGGCTTGAAGTTCTTGTTATATAGGTCCTTTTCATGCTTGGATAGAGTTACCCCCAGGTATTTTATGTAGTTTGTGGCTATTGTGAAGGGGGTTGTTTCCCTTATTTCTTTCTCAGTATATTTGTTTGTTGTATAAAGAAGGGCTTCTGATTTTTTTGAGTTAATTTTGTATCCAGCCACCTTGCTGAAGTTGTTTATCAGCTGTAAGAGTTCTTTGGTGGAGTTTGGGGTCACTTATGTATACTAACATATCATCTGCGAATAGGGATAATTTGACTTCTTCATTTCCAATTTTTATCCCTTTGATCTCCTTTAGTTGTCTTATTGCTCTAGCAAGGACTTCAAGTACTATATTGAAGAGATATGGTGAAAGTGGACATCCTTGTCTTGTCCCTGAGTTTAGAGGAAATGCTTCAAGCTTCTCTCCATTTAATTTGATGTTGGCTACTGGATTGCTGTATATTGCCTTTATTATTTCTAGGTATGGTCCTTGTATGCCTGTTCTCTCCAGAACTTTTAGCATGAAGGGGTGTTGGATTTTGTCAAATGCTTTTTCTGCATCTAGCGAGATTATCATGTGGTTTTTTTCTTTCAGCTTGTTTATGTGGTGAATTACATTGATAGACTTTCGTATATTGAACCATCCCTGCATTCCAGGGATGAAGCCTACTTGATCATGGTGTATGATACTTTTGATGTGTTCTTGAATTCGGTTTGCTAGTATTTTATTAAGTATTTTTGCATCTATGTTCATGAGGGAGATTGGTCTGAAGTTCTCTTTCTTTGTTGGGTCTTTGTGTGGTTTAGGAATCAGAATGACAGTGGCCTCATAGAATGAGTTTGGCAGTGATCTTTCTGTTTCTATGTGGTGGAAGAGTTTGAAAAGTAATGGTGTTAGTTCCTCTTTGAAGGTCCGGTAGAATTCCGTGTTAAAGCCATCTGGCCCTGGGCTTTTTTTGGTTGGGAGATTATTAATGACTGTTTCTATTTCCTTAGGTGTTATTGGGCTGTTTAAGCTGTTAATCTGATTTTGATTTAGTTTTGGTAGGTGGAATTTATCTAGGAAATTGTCCATTTTGCTTAGGTTTTCAAATTTAGTGGAATATAGATTTTTAAAGTAATGCCCGAATATTTTCTGGATCTCCTCAATGTCTGTTGTTATTTCTCCCTTTTCATTTCTAATTTTGTTGATTTGTGTTCTTTCCCTTTGCCTTTTAGTTAATTTGGCTAGGGGTCTGTCTATTTTGTTGATTTTCTCAAAGAACCAACTCTTGGTTTCATTGATTCTTTGTATAGTTCTTTTTGATTCTAAGTTGTTGATTTCAGCTCTAAGCTTGATGATTTCCTGTCTTCTGCTCTTCTTGGGAGTGTTTGTTTCTTTTTTTTCCAATTCACCCAGCTTAGCTGTTAGTTCACTAATATGAGCTGTCACAATTTTCTTTTTGAAAGCACTTAGTGCTATGAACTTTTCTCATAGCACAGCTTTCAATGTATCCCATAGGTTTGGGTATGTTGTGTCTTTATTGTCGTTGGATTTTAAGAAGTCTTTGATTTCCTTCTTTATTTCTTCCCTGACCCAGTGGTCATCCAGTAAGGAGCTGTTCAATTTCCATGTGTGTGTAGGCTTTCTGTTGATTCTTTTGCTGTTGAAGACCAGCTTTATTCCGTGGTGGTCTGATAAGATACAAGGTGTTATTTCAATTTTCTTGTATCTATTGAGACTATCCTTGTGACCAATTATGTGGTCGATTTTGGAGAAGGTTCCGTGGGGTGCTGAGAAGAAGGTGTATTCCTTTGTGTTTGGGTGAAACGTTCTGTAGATATCTGTTAGGTCCATTTGTTTCATGATCTCTGTTAGACTCAATATTTCTCTGTTTGTCTTCTGTCTTGATGATCTGTCCTTTGCTGTGAGTGGGGTGTTGAAGTCTCCCACTACTAATGTGTTGTGATCGACGTGCGCTTTAAGTTTTAGAAGTGTTTCTTTTACGAAAGTAGGTGCCTTTGTATTTGGGGCATATATGTTCAGTATTGAAATTTCCTCTTGATGAATATTCCCTTTAATGAGTATATAGTGCCCTTCTTTATCTTTCTTCATTAACTTCAGTTGGAAGTCTGTTTTGTTTGATATTAGGATGGCTACTCCAGCTTGCTTCCTGGGTCCGTTTGCTTGGAAAACCTTTTCCCAGCCCTTTATTTTGAGGCAGTGTCTATCTTTCGTAGTTAGATGTGTCTCTTGTATACAGCACAAGGAAGGGTCTTGCTTGCGGATCCACTCTGTAAACCTATGTCTTTTTATTGGGGAGTTGAGTCCATTGATGTTGATGGATATTAGTGACCTGGGGTTGTTATTATCCATTAGTTTGGTATAGGTGGTGGTCCTGTGCCTCTTTTGGTTTAGTTGCTGAGGGGTATTCTATTCCCTTTGTTTTCTTGGGTGGAGTTTTCTTCTCTGGGTTGGGATTTTCCTTCTAGGATTTTCTGTAGGGCTGGGTTTGTGGGTAGATATTGTTTAAATTTGATTTTGTCATGAAATATCTTGTTTTCTCCATCTATGTTGATAGAGAGTTTTGCTGGGTAAAGTAGTCTGGCTGGGCACCTATGATCTCTCAGGACTTGTAGTATATCTGACCAGGCCCTTCTAGCTTTTAACGTTTCTGGGGAGAAGTCAGGTGTAATTCTGATGGATCTGCCATTGTATGTGACTTGACCTTTTTCTCTTACAGCTTTTAATATTCTTTCTTTGTTCTGTACATTTGGGGTTTCAATTATTATGTGGCGAGAGGAGTTTCTTTTCTGGTCTAATGTGTTTGGTGTTCTGTATGCCTCTTGGATTTTTATTGGCATCTCTTTTTTCAGGTTTGGGAAGTTTTCCTCTATGATTTTGTTGAAGATATTTCCTGGACCTTGGAGTCGGGAGTCCTCTCTTTCCTCTATACTTATAATTCTTAGGTTCCGTCTTTTCATTGAGTCCTTGATTTCTTGGATGTTGTGGGTGAGAGATTTTTTAGCCTTCTCATTTTGTTTGGATGTTGTACTAATTTCTTCCATTGAATCTTCCATGCCTGGATCCTGTCTTCCATCTCTTGCATCCTATTGTTGATACTCACATCCGTAGTTCCTGTTCTCTTCCCTTGGTTCTCCACTTCCTCTTGTAACTCTGACTGTGTTTTCTTTATTGTTTCTATTTCTATTTTCATGTCTTGTATGGTTTTGTTCGTTTTGTACATTTCCTTCTCCAGCTTGGTTGTTTTTGTATGAAAATCTTTCATGGCTTTTTCCTTTTCCTGTTCTAGCTCTGTCACCTTGGCTTGGAGCTCTTTAATGGTGTTGTTCCTTGTTTTGATTTGTAGAATTGTGGCTTCTTTGAATTCCTTCATAGATTTAAGTTCTTCTTGCAGGGACTCTATCACTTTCCATAATGCAGAATTGTCAATGTTTTCATGTTTTCATCCGAATTGGTTGAGCTAGGATGATTCTGCTTTGTTGGAGTCATAATTCCTTGATTTCTATTTTTTTTTTACCTTTCCCCATTGAATGCATTTAGCTGTCTGTTTTCTGTGCTTGGAACCACAGTGGATGATTTGGTGCAGGGGACAAGTTACTTGGCTATCTGTCATTGCTTACAGGGGGATTTCAGGGTCACTGTGGTTTTAATCGCCTGAGGCACTGTGAGCTGGTGCAGCCTATTCCCAGGTTGTGAGTAATGGACCAGGATTGTTTCACTGCTCCCAATTCAGACTTCCCTATGTTGCACTCTGAGTTATCAGCCTGTAGTGGTTCTGCTAGTACGGGCCTGTTTGCCCAGGCACAGATTCTGTGGGCTTTGTTTGTCGTCACGGAGGCTGACAGGGTCTGGCTCCACACCTAATATGTCTGGATTTTCCAGGATACAGCTATGGTCCCGATTTCTGGTTTCTCTCTAGTCTTCTCGCCACAGGGCTGGACTCTGTGCCTGATTCCCTTCCTGTCCGCGCCGCCACGGGTCCCATGGGTACCCCAAGCCCCGGATCCTCCAGCTGCCTGAGTGGACCTCTCGTCCCAGCAGCTCAGCCGTGGGTGCATGGATCCCTGGCCCCGCCCACGCCTGTCTCTCTCCCCAGATGACCTGCCGTGGGTTCGCGGGGATTTGCCCCTGCCAGCCGTGCTCCCTCCCCAGCTGCGCTCTGTGAGTGTGCGGGATTCAACCCCCCCTCCCCCCGCCTGCCTTTGTGTTCCCAGCTTCCCGCGCTCTCTTGGAACCTCCCACCCTCCGCTTCATGCGCGGCTACGGACCACCCGCTGAGCCCCCTGTTTGTTCCTTGCTAAGCCTTCCACTGTCTCACAAAGTTTTTTAAGTGGGTATAAGTTCAACCTGATGTTGGGGAGCCCAATAGGCCAGCGATCTATGGCCAAGTGGACCCTGATTCTACCTGCTGTAAGTTGGGATCGATCTTACCAGGCACCTCTCCAAATGGGAGTTCCCGAATCCCGGGTTTAGTGGCTTCCTTGTCTGTTAGAGATGGGGAGAGCCTTGCCCTGGGACTTTTAACAGTCCCTTGGGAGCTGTGAGTGTTCCCGGGGGGGGGGGTGTCTAGCCCCTCCAGTTTTTGCACAGTGCCCAATAACTCTGTGTTTTTTATGGCTCTTCCCCCCCCCACCCCCGCATTCAAAATGCGTCAGTGTAGGTCGCCGCCATCTTGGCCTGCCCACTTTTGTCTTTTCTATTGGGAAAGACCTCCCTCTTTCCCCTATTGTCATTGCAAGTAACTTAGCATCCATCTGTAAATTCTTTTCTCTAAGCCTGTCTTAATCTCATCTTTCTCAAAAAGGATATGGAGAGCTCCAATTGTCAGTGTGAAAATCATTTGTATGCCAAGAGAAGCAAACTCAAATGGAATCCAAATGTATTGAAACATTATGATTTCCTCCATTTTTAATCTTGGTGGGTTTTTCCATTTCCTAATTCTGTCTAGAAGGCTGCTAGTTTTTCAGTACATAGGGAGAGTAAAGGCCTTAGCTCTCTGCCTTTTCTGCAAGGCAGCAGCTTTTGTTAAGGGAATTGCACCTTTGAAATGCATTTGGGTTCGGTTACTTGCTCTTTGGCTAGGAAACTGCCTTTTACCCAGGCCTTCTCGGACTGTAACTATGGATTCTAATTGCCATGATTGGGTACTATTTGTTTTGAGCTAGTTTAGATGGGCTAAGATTACACAATCTAGGCCAAGGCTTGTTAATATCCACCAGGTGTCTGTGTGCTCATTTATAATAGTGGGTTAAGGATTAATACTGCTGAGCCATTAACCTTAATATAAATACAGGGAAATAATTTAATTAGCCATATTTCTACAGGTCTCCCTTTCCTCCAGGACTGTTGACCATCACACCATAATGGGGAAGCAGAAGCATGGGAGACCGAAGAAAGAGTTCAGACAATCATGAGTATGACATGATGACTGACTTCTAGGATGAATTTCATTGAGACATATCAGCATTATTCAGGGTGAACAAGGCTGTATAGTTTTGGAAGAGTGGATAGGGACTTCCAGGATTGGTGTACATCACTGACTGAGGCTGAAGATGCTGGAAATACCTCATTCACATTAAGAGGCCTTCCAGGAATCCCAGGGGCTTGCTGGGTTGGTTCTTATCAGGAGAAAGGAAGTTGAACCTGCAATTTTCCAAGGGACTATGTAACATTCGTCAGGTGGGACATGTGGGGGTTGTGCTCTCCATATAAGGTCAGGCAGAGAAGAGGAAGCCCCACTGAGAAAGGGAGTCTTCTGTTTCACACCAAGCTCAGAGAGCTGTCTGGATATGGAAGAATGTGACCTTCATAGCAGGGTCTTCCAACAATGCTGTAGTTAAGTAATAATTTCCAAAGTTATTTTAAAAGGAAAAAAAGAATTATAAGAAATTAAGGACTACTGAGAGAAGAAAAAAGTTTGTCTTTCCCAGGTATGAGCCCCCTAAATATATTACAAAGTGATTGTCTCTGAAATCATGTCTGTACAAATAACAAGAAATAGACTCAGAAATTTATATATATATATAAATGTAGTGTGTGTGTATGTGCACATGTGTGTGTCTGTTATAACAATGATAATTAAAGAAAAAGGACTAATTATTTTGAGTGGGAGTAGAAGCAGAGGAGAGGATTGTGGGAGAGATTAGAGAAAATAATGATGCAATTACACTTTAATTTTAAAAATTACAAAAAACCAAAGATATATAGAATTTACAGTAACATTAATTATTTATGACAAATATTCACAAATAAAAATGATAGAGCAAACATACAATAATATTTATTTTAGGAAACACAGTGATTTGACATTTCTTCCTAAAATTTATTTTGATTATTTCTAGTTATACATGTCTGTATGTCTTGGTATTGGGGAATGTACTTGCATTTATATACCCTCAAAGACCAGAAGGAATGTATTCTTTGGAACTGGATTTAAAGGCAATTGTGAACCACATACTGCAGATCTTGGAACTGAGCTTGTGTCTTCTCCAAGATATCATGAAACTGAAAAGCTTTTGTATGGCAAATAACACAGTCATTCAGACAAGTATCAGGCTACAGATGAGAAAAGATTTTTACCAGTTACATATCCAATAGAGGGCTAATATTCAAAATATATAAAGATCTCAGAAAACAGGGCATCAAGGAAACAAATTATCCAATTGAAAAAGAGTGTACATCTAAAGAGAATTCTCAAAAGGTGAAACTGAAATGACAAAGAAACAAAGAAAGGTTCATCAGCCTTAGTCATCAGGAAAATGAAAATAAGAGCTACTTTAAAATTTCATCTTATACCAGTTTGTCAAGATCAATAAAACAAATGGCATCCCTATTGTCAAGGATGTGAATAAAGGGAACACATATCCACTGCTGGTGGGTGTACATACTTGTACAGCCACTATGGAAATCAATGTGGAAGTTCCTCAGGAATCTTAGAATCTATTTACCCCAAGATCCAGCTATACCACTTTTAGGAATATACACAAAGAACACTTCATCCTACTACAGAGACACTTTGTCTACCACGTTTATTGTTGTTCTATTCAAAATAGACATAAATTGGGAACAACTTAGATGTCTATCAACAGACGACTGGATAAAGAAAATGTGGTATATTTACACAATGGGCTATTACCCAACCATTAAAAACAATTAAGTGTAGGTGAATGGATGGAATTAGTAAAGAATCATCCTGAGTGAGGAAACCCACATTCAGAAAGATTAAAAAAAAAATTATATTTTTATGTTGATGTTGTGGGTGGATGTTATAGATAAGCAAGCTATAATCCATAGAGCCACATATGTTAGGTATAGGATAAAGGGCTATGAGGGAAGGATGGACCTCCCAAGGAAAGGGAAATAGAAAAGATAGTTATGGAGATATGGGGCAGTAGTGCTGGAATGGGAGGTTAAGATGAGGAGACGGAGGGAAGAAGGGGATGAAGGAGTGAATACAGGGAGGGACAGCTAAAACTAGGGGCCATTCAAGGGATTGTATAAAAGCCTCATATAGTGAAATATTCTAAGTGGAAGCTTTCTCCTGCAGCAGATTGGGACAAATACAGAGACCCACAGGTAGACAATTTGTTGATCCTGAGAGACCTTAGATCTCTCAGTACTAAATAGGATTTTTCTATTAGATCCCTCCTTTTCTGGCTCAGGAAAGCCTATGGAAGAGGGCTGAGAAACACTGTAAGAGCCAGAGGTGGATGAATGTCACCAATGAAATAAGCATTCTAAATACAGCAGGTTTGATTCACATATGAACTCACAGAGACTGACACAGTATGCGCTGGGCCAGAATGGGTCTGTAGCAGATTGTGTTCTAGAGCTGAATGGAGAAGTGGACAAACACCTCCGACTCTAAACCAAAAGCTATCTCCAGTTGATAACCACTTGCAAATGAAAAATTTAGATTTCTCAAAGGGAGTCTCACTGGAGAAACAAACCATTCTTAAGGTAGGACGCACTGACATCCAGCAGTAAATGATGGTCACACAAAATGAACTCAGTGGCAACTTTGGAAGTTCTTTGTCTCAGAATGCTGTGTCAGGGCTTTTTTTTTTTTTTTTTTTTTTTTTTTTTTGGTCTGGTTTTTCTTTTGTTGATGGTTTGTTTGTTTTTACCTTATGAGTCTTTGTGTATATACTGCGGCTTCCATTTTTTTGTTGGATACTTGTATATCTCTGCAGCCATATATGTTTTTTATGGTTTTTCTTTGGCATTTTCTTCTCTTTGTTTTTGTTTTATTCTGATTTGGTATTTTATCTTATTTTATTTTTTTCAGTGTGTTATTTTATTTTTTAATATTTATTTATTGTTTCAGGTTACATTTCTATCACAGTGTCTTCTTTCCGTCCCTCGCAGTCCTGCCCTCCCACCCTCTACCCCCATCCCTTCCATCACACTCCTCTAGAGTGGAATGTCCCTACACAACAGTCCCCTACCCATTTCAGCAGTCATATGAGGTCCAAGAGCCTCCTCATACACTGGGGGCTTACAAGGCAGCACCACTGGGGCAAAGTGTCTCATTGACAGGAAAAAAAGTCTATGTTCATGTTCCCTTTGGTGCATTCATTATAGTATAGTTATTCTGTACTAAATGGAAAAAATCTGACTATAAGTGAATAGATGCCATGTGCATCCTTCTGAATCTGGGTTAGCTCACTCAAGATGAGCTTCTCTAGTTCCATCCATTTATCTGCAAATTGCTTGATTACATTGTTTCTGATAGCTGAGTAGTATTCCATTGTGTAGATGTACCACAGTTTTTAATCCATTCTTCGGTTGAGGGACATCTGAGTTGTTTCCAGTTCTAGCTATTACAAATAAGGCTACTATGAACATAGATGAGGAAACTTCCTTGTGATTTGGTGAAGAATCATTTGGATGTACACCCAGAAGTGGTATGGCTGGGTCCTGAGGTAGAGCTACTCCAAGTTTTCTAAGATATCTCCAGACTGACCTCCATAGTGGTTGCACAAGCCTGCACTCCCACCAGCAATTGAGGAGGGTTCCCTTTTCTCCACACCCTCGCCAACATGTGCTGTCATATGAGCTTTTTATCTTAGCCATTCTGACAGGTGTAAGATTGAATCTCAGAGTCACCTTGAGTTGCATTTCTCTGATGATTAAGGATGCTGAACATTTCTTCAAGTGTCTCTCAACCATTAGGAATTCCTCCTTTGTTAATTCTCTGTTCAGCTCTTTTTCCCATTTTTTTGATTGGATTATTTGGTTTCTTGGCATTTAATTTCCTCAGTTCTTTGTAATTTATGGATATTAGCCCTCTGTCAGATGTGGGGTTGGTGAAGATATTTTTTCCCAATCTGTAGGCTTCCCTTTTGTTCAAATGACAATGTCTTTTGCCTTACAAGAAGCTGAGTTTCATGAGGTCCCATTTATTATTTTTCCTTAGATGTCTGTTTGTTTTCTAAAGAGAAATAGAAAGGGTATGGATCTGGATGGGAGAAAAAGGGATGAGGACCTTGGAGGAATAAGGGGAGGGGAAACTGTATTCAGAACATATTGTATGAACAAAATCTATTTTCAATAAAATAAAATAAAGGAATAGTATGCTCTCTTATCCACTGAATGATCTTTCTAGCCATCCCTATTTTTTACATTTAGTTTTATTATTTTAGGAAAAAAAGTTTCATAATGCATTTATGGTATAAGAAATTATCTTATGAGCAACAATTTCAGAGCAATCCAAAATTATATACATAGAGATATTTAGATATAAATAAATATGTACTGTAAGTACATATATTGCTGGGGTAGATTATAACATTTGAAGTAAAATACTTCATTAAGATATTAATAAATGATGAGTATGTCAAATGATAGTAAATCCTTATTTCTATGTGATGGAAATAAAGTAATTTTTCTTATTTATTCTTTGAATTTTGGGGGGTGGGAAATGTGAATGGGTTTAGTTTTTTAAATATTTGTTTATTACTTCATGTCACATCTCCATCACAATGTCCTCTTTCCACCCCTCCCACCCTCAACAAAATTTACTACATAGAATTTGTATAACAATTAGCAGAAGTTTTAAACCATAACTTAGTGAATTTAATTAACTTATTTCCTCACTTGCTCCTTTCTGCATTCAACAATTATTCTTCAAAATCCGAGGTCATGATTAGGTCTCAGGGAAAACTGCTTCCATGGCTATAAACCATGATGCTGAGTGTGACAGCCAGGTCACAGGAGCCTGGAGGAACTCCACAATTTCCATCACTTAGGATATATTAAAGCACTGACCAGCAGCTATTGATATTTTAAGATGGTAATCTGATTTTTTCTAAATAAAACTTTGTCAATGGATGCTTTCCTGAAGAAATAATGTCTGAACTAAAGGTTGGAAGGGGACTATGTATCAACTAGACAAGCTATGTAGGAGGAGGATCCCAGGCAGAGGCACTGACACTTTCTACCTGTCCAAAGGACGGATATCAATGAAACAAAAAAATTGAAGATGCTTACTAGTGTGGTTATAAAGGGGTTTCCCATTAGAAAATAAGAGAAGGGCCCATCTACACCCTAGGAACCATGGATCGTGAGAGAAGTTTTATTGGTATTGTTCCTATTAAAAAATACTCTGTTTCTGAAGGTTTATAATTGGTCTTATCTCCAGATCCTTGGGGGTGATGAGTAATGTATAGTAGAAACCTTCCAAGAACTACTTCTAAAGGCCTCTCATTCCTCTGCCAAAACTCCCAGCACCACACAAAGACCCAAGTTTAATCACATTCTTTCCTTTTCACATCTCCAGGCAAGTGCTACACACAAATTGCCCCAAAGTATGATTCTCCTATTCTCAACTCAGTCGATTGTGACTATAATCAACACAGGGTAATTCTGAACCTACACCCACCAAAATTAATTTAAATTCATTTTTTTAATTTAGGGAAGTTTAGATATTTATAATTCTCTATTATTTCTCATGTCCTTTCTGTATTGCTCACTTTGAAATTGAAGCAATGTTTTTATTTTAGAACATGATACTCAAATATTGATGGCCCATTGTAGATCTCTTCAAAGCATTACATTAGGAGCTTGGCAGATTTCATAATTCTACTTTTTCAAGGATGAAACAAATTTAGAGATTTACACTGAGTTACTAAAGGACAATCCTAGAATATTCAAGTCTCCTCTATAGTTAAAGAAAACTCTTATTAGTATAACACACTAGTTTTCTCATGAAGCCCAAGGATCCTTTATCCTTCTTACTAGAAATACAAGATACCATGTTGCTGGGCTATGACTATATAGTTTGCTTTGCACAGAGTTAGCACAACATTCTTTCAAATGCCTAATAATTACATTTGTGTAATTGATAGCCACGGTGTGATTTCATTTCAGATGATGCTACGCCAGGCTAACAAGTGAAGGCTGGGGGGACCAGCTCCCTGAAGTGCAGGGAGTGACTGACACAGAGTGACTTAGAAATGACATGAAAGCACTTGAAATTGCAGCCAGAGTGAAAATGCCCTCTTAAGTAATTATATGTAAAGTAGATGTCTCACCATCAAGAAGTTTCCGCTGCTGATAGTATGCAACTAACAATAGTTGATTAAGTATTAAAGGTAAGCTTGTCAAGAATTATGCTCAACTTTTCTGAGCATAAGATCATTAGGGACATGATGTCATTCATGTCACTATGTTCTCCATATGATGATTTAGTGTCACTGGAGTTGTAAAAAGGGGATAATGACAATAGATAATATACACTAAGTGCTAACTAATGGAACTGCTTAGTACATCTGTTCATCATTGCACCATCTTCTCCAGCTTAAAGCGCTGTTAATGCATACTTTCAATATTACTTCATAAGCATCATATCTGTATCAGAAAGAAGCTTTGAGATTCAACGAAGGTCACACAAACAAAGTTACAAAGATCTCAATTTGTCTGATACAAATTTGCTTCTCTTGACTGTTCATCTACTGTTTAAACTCAGATTTCAATAAAAGAAATATGTTGCTTCTCTAAAGAGACAATACTGGAGAGAATTTATTGGGTCTTTGTGTCTATCAGAATCAGAAAAAAATATTTAGGATTGCATATTACTAAATGTAATTATATGAAAACAAAACAAAATTTCTAGAAATTAATGGAGAATATAAGTGAGAAGCATATTTTGTAAATATACATAAATTTGCATACTCTGTGTATAATCTGTAGGAAAATGAAAGCAACATGCAAATGTGTGGTGATCATAGAGGAGAGAACTACAAACGGACTTGACAATTCCTGTAGATGGGGACATCTGGACAAAAGCTTGGAGAACTTGTGTGTAAAATGAAGACAACCTTGGCTTATATGGTAAGGATACAATGGACAGGATTCCATTTTTCAATTTAGAGCTCATAAATTTAATAATCTCAGTAAATAAAATGCTTCATTTGAGATAACCATCATATTGAACACTAAACTATTCATTATCCAAGCCTGGATGAGACCTATTCCTTGCTCTGTCGTGCCATGTGAAGACTGTACCACCTCTTTAAAGCTACCAGAGTTTCACATCTTAATCATGTGATGGACCAATTTAGCTGATTTTAAGGATCTGAAAATTGTATCTCCACCTTCTCTCCTCAGATCAATGATCTACACAGAGTTGGTAAGGTAGGGTTTATAAAATGACAAACTATCTGTTAGCAGTGACTTTCTGAGATGATATGGTGAGGATTCTGAGGTCTCAGGCAAGGTGATCAAAACTACTTAGAGTAATTGGCCAAATAGGAAGAAGGCTAACAGCCTAACTAGCTATACTGAGCAGAGAATAGGAGGCTCATATATTTTACTTTCTCAGTAATATGCTACCAGCTAGAATACCATCAAATTCCTATTTTCCTCAGTGTTCAGGGTTCATCATTTCTTTTGTTTTCTTCTTCCTGCTATTCTATGGCAGAGGATATCTTCTTCCTCCTGGCTATATCTTGGCAAGTAGAAATGTTATTAATGAGACATGGCTTAGCATTTAGGTCAACTGGTGGCTTTAATGACCATCTCCTCTTCTTATGGCACCTGATTTAGGGAAAATGGCTAAGGATTCACATAGTAGATATTAGTAATTTTCTCTGATCATGTGCTAGAATACAAATACACCCATAAAAGAATGTCAACAAACTGTTTCAAGTTTGTAGACTCCATCCTTATCAATGTAGGATAGCATAGTTACTCCAAATTATAGAAATGTGGTAGAAGTAAAAGACAAAATGACCCATTTTCAACTTGAATTCTTAGGTTTCTTAATTTGGTCAGAACTGTTTTAGATTGTATCATCCTGCCATTCAGAAAGACGAGGATAAGTTTCAGCTAACTCAATCTAACCTATACGTGGAAATTAAATGTAGTCAGATTATGTTGATTTGGGTAAATACTTTATTCCATTACTTGGTTTAGCTGTTGTACATTGCTTCCTGTGTTATCAAATGAAATCAAAGTAGTAAAATTTCTTCAGAGTACAAACCAAGAGAATAAAGGTAATATGAAACAAATTATACTCTAGTTCAAACCATGCTATCATCACTGATTTACATAGTATCATATATTCAATGAACATTGCAAAGAAGTTCAAATACAACTGGAAATCCTAAAACAGTATTAGCAAAGAATACTGCATGTGAAAACCATTGAATAGATATTTATTCAAGTGCTAAGACTTACATGCAAATCACACTGAATTTTATGGAAGGCACAAACTTAAGATCATTTGTCATGGTACTTCCAGGACACTTCATGAATACTTTTTGACAGGATAATCACTTTTGGCCATTTCCATCCTTGCAATGTGCTAGGCAAGCAATCTTGTGTGGTCTCTGCAGCAGTCACGTTGATGTTGAAGGATTCAAATCCATGATCGTGTGTGTGTGTGTGTGTGTGTGTGTGTGTGTGTGTGTGTGTTTTCAATCTGAAATAAACCTTATACTCCCTCAATGAGAGAGACAAATCTTCCTGTAGAACTGAAATGTGAATATGAAGGTAAAAATTGTCGATGGAGCGTCAAAGAAAAAGGGACTATTTATGAAGGCTGACGACAGAGTCCTTCTTTCTGACAACAAATCCAGCCTCCTTGGCTTTGCTGTACCTTTGACATAACCATTCTGGCAAGGGACCTCTTCACCCATGAAGCTGAGAAGTTTAGTCAATCTCTCATCTAAATTCAAACTGGGCCTTTGGCTATCCTGTAACTCTTTTGGGAAACTTCACTTTTGTGTATTGAAATAATGCAGAGTTCCCTATAGCATAACCATTTCCATTTATCCTATTGCAAATAGTTTTGTTTCTTCATAATTAGAGAGAAAAATCTAAATGGACAAAGGAGAAGACAGAAAACAATGAGCCTAAGGATACCCCTCACCCTGTTTTCCCTGCTACACTATTTGGAAAAAGCAGTAATCTGCATGTTATTATTTTAAGAATAATAATGGATCCCACTGGGGAAAATCAGCTATGTAAAGGATGATGTCTAAAAAGACAAAGGTTTGTCTGATCAGTGAATCTTCCTATTCAAAACTCTCCAGAGATCTTACCAACCACTGATTTCCACCATAAGATTTGGTTGTCAGGCTTCAAGGAAATGGTAACTTCCGGTAATGTCCAGCATCTCATGAAAGGTGAAGAGATAGCCAGTTTGGTTCGTCAAGGAGCTAGAGAAGGTGAGGTGTGGGAGCATGCAGCATGGGATGAAAGACCTGGCACTCCCAGACAAGGAATACATGTTTACTCTGAGATGAGAGGAGTTCTTGTGGATTTTTATCCAGTTAGCTCAGAGAGGACATTGTTGCCCTTCTTATCCACCCTTCTCCTTTCTCTCTCTCTCTCTTTTATTGTTGTTGTTTGGTTTTGGTACTTCTCCTCTTTGACTTTCCTCTTCTTAGACTCTCAAGAGACACTTTGTTTCTAACCAAATGTATTATTGACATTTCTCATAGTGAAAGATCAATCCTTAATCTTATTCACCCTAACAACAGTTACTTCCTGCCTACTTGAACAAGTTCAACTAGAGCATTTAAGACTCTGATACCTTACCTGCAGCCCCAACCTAGCACAAGAAGACAACATGATTGGTTTTCTGCCATTTTTCCTTTGGACTCTGAGTCCTTTCTGAGTTTTCTAGATTCAGATATTTTTTTCAATATCTTAAGCCAGGACAGGCCCTAAAGTGAATAAGGTAGTTCATTTGCAATTCCCAAGTCGTATAAGGGGCTCTATAAGCTATTGTAGATATTGAAGATGATATGACAGTATACATAAACGACCCCAAAAATTCTGCCAGAGAACTCTTACAGCTGATAAACACCTTCAGCAAGGTTGCTGGATACAAAATTAATTCAAAAAATCACAAGCCCTTCTTTGTACAACAAATAAATGGGCTGAGAAAGAAATCATGGAAACAACTCCCTTCACAATAGCCACAAACAATATAAAATACCTGGGGGTAACTCTAACCAACCAAGTAAAGGACCTATACCACAAGAACTTCAAGTCCTTGAAGAAAGAAATTGAAGAGGCCATCAGAAGATGGAAAGATCTCCCATGCTCATGGATAGGTAGGATCAACATAATAAAAATGGCCATCCTACCAAAAGCAATGTACATATTCAATGCAATTCCTATCAAAATACCAACACAATTCTTTATAGACCTGGAAAAAGCTATTCTTAATTTCATATGGAACAACAAAAACCCAGAATAGCTAAATCAATCCTGTACAATAAAAAACATCTGGGGGTATCACCATCCAGATTTCAAGGCTGTACTACAGAGCAATAGTAATAAAAACAGCATGGTACTGGTATAGAAACAGGCCAGTGGATCAATGGAATCGAATTGAAGACCCAGAAATGAACCCACACACTTATAGGAACCTAATTTTTGACAAAGAAGCCAAAACCGCACAATGGAAAAAGGACAGCATCTTCAACAAATGGTGCTGGTCCAACTGGATGCCCACATGTAAAAGAATGAAATTAGACCCATACTTATCACCTTGTACAAAACTTAAATCCAAGTGTATCAAAGACCTTAACATAAGACTGCACACATTTGTACTTATAAATCCTACACTATATTCTTTTCCAGCATGGGTTATTCACTCTTTGAATGATGTTCTCTGTCTACTTCTTGGGTACATAAATATTATGCTTTATTTACATCCTAGCATTTTGTCTCCATGCCACATACTTTGATTTATACTCTCATCACCCTGTGGAGTTATTCTCACCACATCTTCTTTGTTTTAGACACTTATTAATATTTTATAATATTATATATTATAGGCTTGGAACAATCCTTTAATGAAAACCAGAGACTTTCATAAGACTTCAGTAATGGAAGTTTACTTTGAATACAGATAAGGGCTAAGCTGGGTATGATAGTTCATGTCTGTCTTCTAGGAAGTTATGAGAACAGTAGATCAAGAATTCAAGGTCACCTGTGGCTACATAGACTAGCCTGAGTTACTTAAGGTATGTATCAAAAAAAAAAAACTTTAACCATTGTAAGGTCAGACTTCTCTGATTTTCATACCTATACATTTGCAGGTATAGGTTGGACTTTAAAATCAAAGTTCTCTTTCTCTTAACAGTATGGCCATTATGTCTTACATTCTGCTAACTGAGATTCTTTGATTATTTTGTTAGAAAGCAAACAATATAGATTAGATATCAAGGAGTCTCATTTGAAAAGTACCTGAATAATCTATGTAATTAAGTTGTAGTCATGCCACAAACCTCACAAAATTAAAGATGGACCACTTCTGGAAACTTGTGATACAGAAACCAAGAAACCTTTTATGGACAGGAGAAAGGGGATTTCATTAGAATGCAGTTTATTGAATGTTTACTAATCCAGGAATAATTTTACTGTTTGTTTGTTTAGTGAAAATAGGTTCTTCCCTCATACATCCAAACCACAATTATTCCTCCCTCCACCCCCCCTTTCCCAAATCCACTCCTCCTCCATTTCCTCTCAGAAAAGAGCAGGCCTCCAGGAGAAGACAGGCATACACCCCAAAACAAAATGCAATAAGACAAGGCAAAAGGAGTCATATTGAGGCAACTAGACAACTCAACCTAATAGGAGGAAAAGAGACACAAGAGCAAGTAAAGGAGTCAGAGATATATTGCAATCTTCTCTCCATATTAGGAGTCCCACAAAAACATCAAGCTAACAGTCATAATATACATAATACACAGAGGACCTGATGCAGACCCATGCAGGCCCTATGCTTGTTGCTTCAGTCTCTGCTCTTGTTTCTGTCCAGAGAATTCATTCTTTAGCTAAATTCCAATGGTCTCATCCTTAGTTCTGTATCCATCTATTTTCTCTTCTTAGAAAGAGACAGACTTGGATTTTTCTAAGTCAAAGCATATTCCCATCTGAGTCAAGATTCAGAAAATTCAATCATTTATCTTTAGCATGTTATATATCAGGGCAAAAAGGTTTTTCCAAAAGCAGGGTGTTCAGTTTTCCTAGAAGGAAATGCAAATGCAAGGTGATCTACCAAGCCATTAACGATTAAGAAGACCATGTCAGTGTTTTATGTTCATCTGATTTCCTGCAGCATTCTCAAGGTAGGGATACTGGGACCCAGTTTAAATATAACAGTAACTTCTAGCCAAGGATCATCACTCCATTGTGGACATTTGAGAATGCCTAGAGTCAGTTTGGATATCACCACTAGAGATGAAGCAGCGATCTGAGATGCCCCCGAACATCCTGTAGCATATAGCATGAACTTCTACAACTAAGTATTATCAGTTTCCAAATGACATTATTTCTGGGTAAAGAAAGGATTCTGAAATACAATAACAAATGCTAACTTCACTATTGATGTCATACATTTTTTTTCCTTTTTCCCCTTTTCTTTTATTGTTTTTTCATAAATTATATCCCAATCTCAGTTTCTCCTCCCTCCATTCCTTCTACTTCCTGCCTCTCACCCAGACCCATCCTCCTCCATTTACTTTTGGAAAAAAAAAAAAAAAGCAAACCTCCTAGGAATATCCACTGAACATGGCCTAACAAGTTATGATAAAACTAGGTCCAAACCCTCTTATCAAGGCTGGACAAGGCAACTAGTCAGAGAAAAAGGGTTCCAAGCACAGGCAAAAGAGTAAGAGGCAACCCCCTCTGTTAGGAGTCCTACAAGAACACCAAGCTACACTACCATATCTAGGTGTATGCAGAGAACCTAGAGTAGACCCATATAGTGTTCATGTTTGTCACTTGAGTCTTTGTGAGGCCCTACCACATGAGATTCACAATCTTGTGTTCAATTTTACCTTTCATGGGGTAATTTTCCTTAGTTATTAGATTAGGATTACAGATCCTCTAAACTGTTCGGAGTAACACACACTTGCATGAGTGCGCGGGCACACACACACACACACACACACATACACACACACTGAGAGGAGGAGAGGAAGAGACAGAGACAGACATAGAGACAGAGAGAAGGATTTTTATGGGTCAAATCTATTAATATAATTGCTTGCAACTTTTTTTCTATTCTTAAATATCACCAATGCTTTACTCTTGAATCACTCATAATATAAATACTAAACCCAAACTTTCTTCTCCTTGTCTTCACAAGTATGAATTCTGAGTCCATATGGATAGTGCTAGGGGGAAAAATCAGACAGTTACCTATTAGAAAGCTACAGTTTTCAGAGAACCATTGTTCAGAAAAACCATTGAACATTAGTTAAAGAAGAAAGCCAGTAGCTCAGAAAGGACTCACACGATGGCTCTGGGAGGAACAAAGTCTGCAGCTGTGCTCTCTGGCCCATGCCTACACCTTTTCCCCTTATTTGGAGCCATTTGAGTCTACTTAGATAAGAAAAAAGTTGAAAAACTTCCAGACCCTTAATCATACTGCAGTAGCTATTATTTACCATTTACATGGAATATACCATGCACATATTTAACACCTGATATTTATCATGGACATAGACTATGCCATGTACATATTTATGGAATTCTTTAATACAACTTTACAATGTGCCTGCTTTCAACATCTTAGATTATTCATAATTAATTTAATATACTTGATTATGTGCCTTTGAATTAGAAAGAATTTATCATGTAGACCTAAGACAGTGCTAATCCAAAGAAAAAAAGAACATTTATTGAAATTCACATTATTACAATTCTTCTCAACTTGTAGTTGACCCACATGAGAAATATGAATGAAATCAGAGTTCTATATAGAATGTGCCTATATAACAATAGTAATTATATCAACTGTTTTCATCTTACTGGTAAATTCTGGTTGTTTCTGGTCCTGTCTACATCTTATGTCTTTCTATTGTTTCTTAGTGTATGCTGATTCAACTCTGATATTAAAAGTGTCTATATCGATTTATCACCTAGGCAAGACTAATACCCTATTTAATATCATTTTTTTTACTTTGCAGTTAATTGTTGGTGGTGCTCAAATTCTAATAGACAAAAACTATAGACCTTAATTATACTTGTTGTAATTTGTATTTTTTTTTCAATCTGAGTATGGAGATGCATGAAACCCTCATACTTCAGAAGGTCATCTTCTAAATGCCCCTATTCAAATGAATATCTTGAGGTGCAAGTGTCATGTCAGGGTTCCGTTGCCCATAATCTAAAATCTACTTACTCTGAATCATTCTTTTACAGAATGAGTTTGGCAAAGGAAATATTCTGTGGATGGGGAGATGGTACAGTCAGTAAAGTACCTGATAAGAAAGTATGAGTACCTGAGCTCAGCTTATCAGAACTCAAGGCAAGGTGATTGATGCCTGTAGCCCAAGATTTATGAGAAGAGGAGAAAGAAAGACTCTTGCTAGCCTTCCAAAGTGAATGAGCATGGGAATCCATAAGAGACCCTGTATCTATCTCTATTTCTCTCACACACGTACAAAAAGTAGAGAGTGAATGAAGAAAGACCAGGTCAAGCTCTGGTCTCTATACATATGTGCACACTCATAAATACAAGTGCTTATTAACAAGTGTAAATACAATGTAGAAATCACAACACACAGAGAAAGGTCTGAATATTCTTAAAGACTGTAACAAAAGTGGTTTTAGTTAATATGTAAATTGTACAAAGTAATTGGCTTTGTAAAAATTCCCTGCATGCATATGGTTTATTTTAATATCTTCTCCATTTATTAGCCATTTTCACATTCCCCCCAAAACACACACACACACACACACACTTTGTGACAGAATTAATATTGGGAAGTAAGTAAACAAAGCAAAGACTAATTTCATTAAGAATCTTTGAAATCTCAGATGTGTTAATAACCTTGTAAATAACCATCATTAGCTATTACTTTATGGAATATCATTTGGGGAGAAAATTTCCTCTTCCTTTGGTGGTTTGAGACAAGGTTGTTTGCAGGTTAGTGTGGCTTCAAATTCACTATGTACCTGAGGATAAACTTTTGATCATCATGCCTTACCTCTTGATTACATACAAGAGACACTGTGCCTGGTTTGTTTGTTGCTATGGATCAAACTCAGAGTTTCCTTTTTGTTAGGTAATAATTCTACCAACTGTGTCTGATCTCAGCTTTGGAAATTCACTTTTGAAATGCTTTGACCGAGAACACACAATATCAGGAGTGTATGGTTACTACTAAAGAACCTTCTCCTTCCTTCCTGGTCCCTGACTTGAAACTATGAATTTTACATTTTACTGAGGCTTATAGTAATGGTCTTGTGTTCACATATGTGTTTGTAAGCCTGAATGCAACTTGTCCTGCTTTTCAAACCCTGCTAAGCTTGTTGGTTGGCTTCTCCAGGATAATTGAATTGAGAATTGAATTTGTGATTTGTAATAGAAAATAGTAACATCATATGACTACAAATAAGGTCTTGCCGACACATCTCAAGAGATTGGTTTAATGTTTTATGGGGAGAAATGGGGCGATTGATGATTTATTCACACATCCAGGCTTTTCAGACATTACACTATAAAACAGGCTTCTGAACCATCTGAAGAACAATGGCTGCCCCATGGCTTCCACTGCCCTCTCCACAGGAGCTAAATCAAGACCATCTCAGTCTCCATGGGGAGAGGTCACTATGACACTGACTGGTTTTTAGGAGTTCCATAGTAGAGCTTGAAATCCATTGTCTTTTGTCTTTGCTTCAGACAGAGAGAGAGAGAGAGAGAGAGAGAGAGAGAGAGAGAGAGAGAGAGA
>CAJQZJ010009840.1:4095841-4121292 GCA_907164525.1 Lophiomys imhausi
ACACACACACACACACACACACACACACACACACACACACACACACAGTAAAAACTAGAAGGGTGGGAGTGTTATAAATTCTCAAAGTTCATCCCCAATGATGTACTCCCTCCAGCAATGCCCCATGTCATAATAATTGCTTAACTTTTCTAAACAGAGCCTGCAACTGGGGACCAAGAGGTCACATACATGAGGCTGTGTGAGACACTCCTCAGTCAAACTACCACTCCTCCCATTAGGTAGTTTTACTTACCTCGATACTGGCTTAGACAAGTGTATGATCCCTATTTTTCAGATAGGAAAGTTGAGCCTCTGAAGCTGGAGGATGCTACAGCAAGCTCATATTGGCTTGTCAGAACTAACTGATACATGTATTTGGAATTTAGTGAGTAGGTTGACATTGCATTGGTGCTTTCAAATTGACTATGACGGGAGACATAAAACTACAGAGATTGGGAAATCTACAAATCATATACATATTTTCCCAAGGGTATGACAGTGTATTTACCCATTTTGATGCTTTCTTCTAACACTGGCATGTGATGTGTTGTCAACAACCACCTGCCACTTTTGATGCATTTCCTTGCTTCAGAGTTTGGTTACATCTTGTCTACATTTTCAAACTTTTTCAATAACTTTTTTCTAGTTACTAATTGGTTCCCAGTCCAGCTGAACCAACAGATAGATTCTAGCTTTATATTCTTAAAAGCCAACTACATCCACACCAATTGCTTCACATTAGTATAGAGTGGCTGTCTACTCTATTCTTGAAGAAAAACAGCATGTATTCCTAGACTGGCTCATGACTCTCATAAACTATTTTCATCCTGAACTTCACATTTTACTTCCCCTTAACCTTTCCACATCCTTATGCCGTACATAATTCCAAAAGCATGTCCCGAAGAGAGGCCAGGTCTCCTTCATTTAGCATGTCCCTGACTCTTCCACCAGAGGCAGGATCTCTTTGTGAATTCAGAGCCTTGCATTTGGTGAGTCTGCTAACCAGGCTGCAAAGAGAAAGTCTGGTTTCCACCTCAAGTAATGGGATTATATCTCACACTTTAATCTTCATCTCGCTAAAGACCTGAGACAAGGCTAAACATAGCACACAGCACAGGCTCCTCATCTTCCCACTCCCCCAGCCTTTCTGTGAGTTCTAGAGATTCCAACACTGTTTCTTAGATTTTCTTGCCAAGTACTTTACCACTGAGCTACAGTCACAGCCCCCAAAGTGGTTTTTTTTTTTTTCATTACAAATTTGGGTTCACTTTTAATTAAATTTCTGTATCTTCCCTATATCCATCCAATTTCTTCAAGAGTAAAATATTTTCATCACATTCTATATATGTATTACATATTTAACAATAAGCACTCTATGTTACTGTTTCAAGCATCTTAGCATATTAAATACTATTTTCCTCCATGTCTGCATTCCTGCATGTCTGCATTTGCTTCTTCATGTGTATAGACATATTCAGATGTTTCTTAATTCACTTTAGGAGACACAGAGTATTCTACCAAATTAAAATAGGAAGTTTAATGGCCTTAATAATAAACAGCAAAATTGTTTGCATGTTTTTACTCTTGTAAACTTTCCCAAATGAATATTGTCTTATATATCTCTTTGAATGCATTTGTAGAGATTTTCCAGGGTGGAAACATAGATATGAAAAAGTTGGAAAAATTTGTGTTACTTGTTTTTGCAAAAAGATCTTCATAATGGTTATTTAATCACCAGGGCATTGTTTTAGAGTTCCTTATAAATCTATTTTATTTATTGGTTTTACATAGTTAGCTAATTGTCTAGGTCTCTGTATTGAATATCGCCCACACATTTATATTAGCACACATATATGCCCATGATCTATGAATGTGTGTTTCTTCTGTCTTCTTCTTAGTAGTTAGCTTATACTGGATATATTTATCTCTACTTCCATTAATAGGTATACCTGAACAATGTTTCTCAGTGGTGGGTGATTTTAAATGTGGCATTTCAGCCTTCATTTCTGTAGAGGTGAGGGAACAGAGGCCCCTTTAAGGACTTACATACTCCTAGACCTCACACATAGGAAATGTGATTTTGCCACTTTGTTTTCTCAGAATTAAGATGTACTTGCCTGTATTTTAATTCCTTTGTATATATACTGACAAATGGAATACTTTTTCTTTATCTTCTTTACTGATGAATATGTTTATAAATTTTCTATGATCTTTTCTCCCTACAAATGGTGTTAGCTGAGTTTAGTTTTGGCATGTCGTATATAAGCAGAGCTCTTGACTTGTCCTAAGTAAGTCCATAGGCTACATGTATATTTGATTCAGTGCCACAATACTAGCTTGCTTTCTAGAACTACCATTCTTTATATTACATTATCTCTGTCTTATGTATCTACCATTCTTTATCAGCAGTATAGGAAAGTACAGTTTCCTCCATGACCTCAATAGCATATACAACATTGAATTTTAATATTTTTAAAATTTTAAGCTTAAGGTATTTTTTTAAATCTTGAGAAAGGCTTAGACAGTCATTTCAATATATTAAAATACAGTCAAATTGATTTAAAATTTTCTCTTTAAAATCTGGCTACTAATGTATTTTTCAGCAGTTAATTCATTTCCCTAATTTTAGGTATTTAATCATGTATATTTCATGGTACCTTCTCAGCAGATTAAACAGCTCTGTTAATTTTGTCATTATATCCAATTTATATTCACCATTTCTTTGAATGTTTCTTTCTCCTAATCATGCTTATGGAAGGTTTTTTCCCCCTGTATTCTTTCTTTACAAACTAAAAATGAGTCTTGCTTGCACTGCTTTGTTCATTTACTCATGGTTCTGTTATGTATTCTAAATGTTAATTAATCTTCTGCCAGAGGCCTGCTTGCTATGCCAGTCTATACATCCACCAAATGAAGCTGTGTTACCTTCTTTGCTGACCATCTTCTCTGATTGCTTGAATAAACGCTGAGGCTTGAGATTGGGCAAAGATATAGGTAGGCGGGGCAAACTTGCATGGGTTTTGGAGCAGAGAGAGAGAGGAGATGAAGCTGGTGGGGGAAGAAAGGAGAGATGATGGGTAGATGTAGGAAGATCATTCCATGTGGCCTGGAACATCAGCATAGCATGGAGAATAACAGCCCAATGGGACGTATGTATAAATGGGATTTTATTTGAGGAGTAGAATAAGTTAGAGTAGATAGGCCAAAACTGCACAATCCAGGCTAAAGCTTGTTAAAATCCATCAGGTGTCTATGTGTGCTCATTTATAATGGCAAGTTAAATATAATATAAATACTGGTAAATAATTTACTTAAATATTTCTACATGGCTCTATAATTTTCTTTGGATTTATTCATTTTATTTTTCATTCTGATTTCCTAGCTTCTGTTCAAATTTTGATTTCTCATAGGGGTAGAGTTATGTATAGAATTTCAATGTCCTTCACTGTCTGCCTCCAGCCAAAAGGATTAAGTTTAGGTCATCAACTGGTGTTGGTACTGGGAGGAGTCTCTAAGAGAGCAAAGGAAACAGAGTTAGGTCATGGGGCATGCTACTGAATGGGTATTTAGACACAAGCCTTCCTTCTGCTTGCCCTCCAGGTCACAGGGTCTCAGAACTCCTCCCTTCCTCCCTCCCCTTCTCTTCTTCTCTCATCTCCTTCTCTCTGTCATGCTTTCCCTCTCCCTCCCCAACTCCCTCTCTCTCTCTCTCTCTCTCTCTCTGTCTCTCTCTCTCTCTCTCTGTCTCTCTCTCTCTCTCTCTCTCTCTCTCTCTCTCTCTCTCTGCCTCTTTGTCTCTGTCTACCACTCTGTTTTCCTCTTGATGGCCACCCTGAATTAAAATGGCCCCTCTACCACATTCTCTCAAAGTAATAAAGCGTACACATGCTCAAATTGACAAAGACAAAGGACTCTAGATTAAACTCCTAAGACCATGAATCAAGTAATTCATTCATCCTCTTAACTGGACCAACTGGGTTATTTGGAACTAAAGATTTCTTTAACTCCAAGTGAATAATAAGCATTTTAACCCTTTCAAGAGTGAACAACAAAGTAGCTGCAGCACAAGGCTTTTGTACTGACACATAAATATATATTAAAAGGTGTGTGTCAGTTAGCAATTCTGCTAGCTCTGCTCATCAAGAATATTAAACATCAGTACCAAAGGCATGCTGGGATAGGTGAGGAAGGGAGAAAATCTGAAAAACTGCTTTGCTGTTACTCTCTTCTGTGCTGGTATCCCTGACATGCACTGCAGATGGAAGATTTCCTTGAGAATTAGGCTTTTGGGTAGAGTATGAGGTGGCACCTTTTCTCAAGGTTCTACAGACTTTGGCCTCACTCTCAATCTTTTAATCTTTTCATTTCCTCAGGGTGTGTATAGCAATCACTGTGGTTTTTACTTACATGTCCCTGATGGTTAATGTTGCTGAGCATATTTTCATTTGTTTATGAGGCATTTTGATATCCTCTTTAGTGAATTGCCTCTTCAGTTTCTTTGCTCAACTTTAATTGGATTAGCTATGTTTCAGCTTAGTAATTATTGGAAGACCTTTTTACAATTCTTCATAAATCCTTTGTTGTAGTTTCTATTGCAAATATCTCCTCCAACTTATATTTCCCTTTTCACAATTGAGTGGTTTCTTCTAATAAACGAAATTTCTCAATTTTAGCTAAGTTTAATGTTAACTGTTTTTTGTACATACTGCTTTTGTGATCTATTTTTTTAAATATTTCTGGTTATATCTGTAATGTCTTTAGTAATATTCTTTTAATTTTCTTAATAGAAAAATTTTATTTTATTTTTTAATATTTATTTATTACTTCAGGTTACATCTCCATCACAGTGTCCTATTTTCAACCCTCCCAGTCCTGCCCTCCCACCCTCTACCCTTATCCCTTCCATCCCACTCCTCTGGAGTGGAGTGTCCCTACATAACAGTCCCCAGCCCCAGTTCAGCAGTCACATGAAGGCCAAGAGCCTCCTCATACACTGGGGGCCTACAAGGCAGCACCACTAGGGCAAAGTGTCTCATTGACAGGTAACAAAGTCTATGTTCCTGTTCCCTTTGGCGCATTGGTTGTAGCATAGTTATCCTTTACTATGTGGCTAAAATCCGATTATAAGTGAATAGATGCCATGTGCATCCTTCTGAGTCTGGGTTAGCTCACTCAGGATAAGCTTCTCTAGTTCCATCCATTTGGCTGCAAATTACATGATTTCATTGTTTCTGATGGCTGATTAGTATCCCATTGTGTAGATGTACCAAAGTTTTTTATACATTTCTCAGTTGAAAAATTTTAAACTAGCAATTGCATTCTATAAATTCTATCTTCTAAGTATCCAAGTGTGAAGTTATTCAAAGAAAGTCTCTGTGAAACATTTGTTTTCTAATTCATTAATTTGTCTTTATCTTACTATTTCTTCATTTTAACATTTTGTAAGTTTAATTGGATATTCTTTTCCTCCCTTCTTGAGATGTATATGTGGGTCATTGGTTTTTGAAGCTGTTTTATGATTCATACTCATTAAAATACCTTCAGCAATATCTCTCCTTTATGTAGAAATTTAACATTTAAATGTTTGTTAAGTTGTTAAATTTAATTTTGACTAAGAATACTGTTCTGCCACTTAGTTAAAATTTTTCCTTGTCCCTTTCTTGCTTAAAGGGCTAAGCATCTGATCTTAATTACTGGTGTATAGTTTGGTTCTGCTATCATTAAGGAATACTCAGAATACAATCTTCCTTTCAGAATTTGCAGAGCTGGCTTTGAAACTTAGTATGTGGTGTTTTTGTCATTTTTAAATAAATACAATTTCTAATACAAATATTTATTTGGCTATCACTGGTCACTGTAGTGTTCTGTAAATATCAAAGAAGTCATATTCATAAACATGACCTGGATTCCCTGGATTCTTGATAGCTCCTTGTTGACATACTCTGTCAGTTACTACACATGAATGATTCTCAATGGATTTGTGAGTTATCTTATTGATCATCTTATTTAAATTTTGACATATTAAAAATGTTGCTATACATTACAAATATAAAAGTCTTTACGTGTTATGAGGGTCAATCCTTTTCTAATTATGCAATCCCTCTGTTCCTTCAACAGTGTTTTTACATATAGAGAAAGTTTTATTTTTCATATATTTAAGCTATTTACTTTCTTACTAATTGATTACCTAAAACACCTGATTACCGGTATGCCCTGAATGTGTGCTTTTTCTCCCAGTTCCTTCAAGTCTGAATTGTGGCTTCTATTTGGCTTGATACTACAAATGTAAAAGTTCCCTGAAGGATGAGGTAGTTACTGAACACGGGAGGACCTCTCTAGGATGGCCTCCTTCCTGGGTTCTGCTTCCCCTACCTCTGCCTTTGTTGGCAATTCTGTGATACATACATCTACATAAAGAGATACATTATACACATACGCATGCATATAAATATATTTTTAAGGCTTATCTTTATTTCTTTCTAAACAGGAAATTTGATGGACTTTAATTAACTCTGTGATAAAGTGGTACAGAAGTCTCAGCGAACCATCATTTCAAAACAAAACACAACAATGACGATGATGACCGACAACAACCTTATTAAGATCCAGAATCCAGGAATCTATTGATTCAGGAGTGTAAGAAATCATGTCACACCATCCTCTCAAATTTATAATTCAATTTATAGAGAAACAGCAGCATTTAATCCTTTGTTTTCTAGTTGATTAATTTGATGTTTCCTGACTGGGCTGGAGCTCTGACAGGAAGAAGTACTTTGTCCCTGAAGAGACTTTGAAGGAGTAACAAGTAGATGATAAAAACATCACCCAGACTGCCAAGTAAGAAACAGAGGACCATTGAAGATGAAATTAGTGCTTCATTCCACCTCCAACAGAACCCTTCAATAATTATTGCGAACCTACTCAGAAATGAATGGAAAGTTCTGGCCTTGTTCCTTTATGAAAGATCAAACAACAAAAGCTATAAGCTATGTAAACTAGTGTTGGAATAGATTTCACTAATAAAGGAAAATCCTAAGTATTATTTCATTTAAACTCAGGGAAATATTCCCTTCATGAGAAAGGAATTTGAATTTGATTAATTTCAATGTTACTTTAATTTGATGATAATAAAGAAATATCCAGTGTGCTAGATATATCATGTGTAGACTATTAAGATAGGTTTGCAGAGACTACTTCCAACAAGTAGAATCCCGTTAGCACAGTCATTCTAAAATTTGTATCACAACTAGCAATCTGGTATGAAGCCACCTTTAAAAGAGATTTAGTCTTGGAGTTGGGAGTTATGAGATGTAATTACAACTGTACCTCAAAATACCAGTTTGACATTGGTAATTAAGTTAATCTTTCAAAAATTCTGATCTGGAAGTGTAAAATGAAAATTATAATACCCATCTACCCTGAGCAGATCAAATCAGGTAACACCATGAAAGAACTTTAATGGAAAGTGTTGCACATTCTAGAAGAATTGTTATTCTTCAACTCTGAGCAGCCCTGTAGTCAAATCCTCTCTTAGAAGCTTCGAGGAGTCCCAAAATAACGTTTTAAAGAATACACTTTCTGTCTGCTGCCAAGGAAACATTAATCAGATTAGAGAACACAATAGAAACATTAAAGAGGGTAATGGATGGGGGCCTATTTGGATGCTACAAAGGTTTGTGTTCCTCCAATCGTCAGGTATTGTAAACTAACAGCCAACACAACAGCATTAAGAAAAGGGTTTGTCAAATTGTTGAAGCCATGATGCCTCTTGTCATGAGTGTGATTGGTTCCTATGTGAACTAGGCCAAGGGACCTGTCATGTGTCTACCTCTATGTGAAGGCACAGCATCAAGTGTCAACCGGTGAGGAAACCAGTCCTTTTCAAATATGCTGGTGCCCAGCTCTTGGATTTATTTATTCCAGAACTACTAGAAATGAATTGTATTACTTCATATATTTCTCAGTCTTAAATATTTTTGTTAACTGCAAGAATAAGTATCTCAGATCTTGAAATATAATGTTTACACATGCACAAACTTAAATGAAATATATACACATATACCATAATGCCAATCTGTAATCAAGTAAATAAATAGAATGTGTTGTTGCAATTTTCCACTGTCTTTCAACATGCAGCAGAATGAACGGAAACAACTTCAAAGCTGGTCATTTTTCTTCTTTTAATATACTGGGAACTATTCCACAGAATTAAATTGTTTATTAGTAACATCTTTAATCAGTTGCTTACCCATGAAGATTTTATCTATTTCTTTTTTACTATTATTTGTTTATTCACTGTGACATCTTAAACACTGGTATAACAGAGTCCATGAGAACCACATACTTGAGGACTATGTAGTATTCTACCATGCTCAAACTAGACTCAATTTAGATCTGCCATCCTGCTGTGTTTAGGTCTTGAAAAACTATTCCAGTTTAGAAATAAATTATGTTTTCATCTTATTTAAATGATTCATAATTATTGTACTTCAAAAAAATCTAAAGTATGTGAAAGATAATAAAAATAGAAGCTCATGTAGAAAAGATAATTCTTAGTTATATTTGCTTTCTAGATAGTGTGAGATACATAGTCATCCTCAGACACTTTAAAATTTTAAAACATTTATTCAAGTTACACCTCGCTCATAGTCCCCTCCCTCTTCCCATCCCAATCCCACACTCCTACCCTCTTCCCCCTCTCCTCTTCTTCCCCTTGAGTGAGGAGCCCCCCCCACCATATATCAATTCCACTCAGTTCATCAGTCACATGAGGGCTAAGAGCTTCCTTTTGCACTGGGACCTGACATGGTACAGTCAAACATTATATTTAGCTCTGGGGGGGGGGGGATTCAGAGACCGGAATAAATAAGAACACCACTTGAAGGTCAGCAGAACTAATAAATCTAGGCACCTAAAGGCTTACAGAGACTGAAACACCTACCCAAAAAGAAAAAAAAGCACATATAGACAAGACCTAGACCCCCTGTACATATACAGATGATAGGCAACTTGATCTCTTAGTATGGACCTTTTCTAACATGAGTTCAATCCTCAATACCTTCAAATACACTCCTTGACTCAGCCCAGTGTGTTCCCCAAGTACCACCATGAGTTCTCTACACACAGCAATCTCCATCTTAGAATATGCCAATATTTCTCCTACTCAATCTTGGAGTTTTATTTTAGAGTTTACTTGGACTTGGGGAGCTTTGTGAATTAGCATGCACTATTCTAGAAATCACCTAGTTTTTTCAGGCTCCCTAGCAGTTAGTCTTGGCTCTATGAGTTCATCTTGATAACTGCCTTGAAGTGGAAGTAGTTTATTACTTGGAGAAGTCTACAATCAATAGAAATTCTCCTGTGAACCTAATCTGTTTCATATGTTGATATTTTGTCATCTCCATAGATTTCTACCCTGAGTTTAAGTTCACACACAGTTTCCCAAAGAGAATTATTGTACTTCTCTCTGCCTTACTATGTGGAAGGGTGTGTGTCCAATGTACGTAGAGACAGAAAAGGACTGGTTAGTTTGTGTTGAGATGCCTGTCATTTACTCTGCTTTTATTTTCCTTATGGAGCCAGTGCAAAAGAAGTTTTAAGTGCCTGCTATAAAGTTTCAGAAAACACCTGGATTAAAAAGAAAATTATGTTCAAATCATTGAGATTTTAGAAGTCCTATGTTACATCAAATAGTATTAATTATCCTGTCTAATATGAACAGAGGTTCTAAAAGTATAGATACTGACATTACAAAAATGTAGTTAGCATTTGGATATAAGGTTAACATAAAACTACAAGGAATCCAACCTGGATATTGTGTCTGTAGTACGAGACAGATATATATATATATATATATATATATTTTTTAAATAATTGTTACTAAGGACTACTGGTAGATCGGAAAGGTTTTTTTGTTTTGTTTTGTTTTGTTTTTCCAAGACAGGCTTTCTCTGTGTATCTCTGGCTGTTCTGGACTCACTTTGTAGACCAGGCTGGCCTTGAACTCACAGAGATCTGCAAGCCTCTGCCTTTCAAGTGCTGGGACTAGAGATCTGCAAGCCTCTGCCTTCCGAGTGCTGGGACTAAAGGGTGTGTACCACCATGCCTGGAGGGAAGGTATTTCTTAAAAGGTGTGTGACGCCGGGCGGTGGTGGCACACGCCTTTAATCCCAGCACTTGGGAGGCAGAGGCAGGTGGATCTCTGTGAGTTCGAGGCCAGCCTGGTCTACAAAGTGAGTCTAGGACAGCCAGGGCTGTTATACAGAGAAACCCTGTCTCAAAAAACCAAAAAAAAAAAAAAAAAAAAAAAAGGTGTGTGACTACCCAGTAATTATCCTTCTTGAACACGAAAGTGAATCAGAATGAAACAGATAGAGTATGGAAAATTTGAGCATGGAAGGTTTTGGAATAGCTGTTGGAGAGGTGAAAATACTAAGAGAAGTATCAGGTATGCTTTTAAAGACAATTGACAAATGGGTTCTACTGAATTAGGGCAAAGACCACGCTGAGTCTGGCAGTAGTTTTAGTTAAGGTGAGAAAGAGCCCTGAGGGCAGCAGTGAAAGGGAAGAGCGTGGTTCTAACAACCTCACTAAGCTATCCGTGTGCTTGGTGGCAAGTGTACCTAAAAGTAAATTAATCTAAGTATTTAAGAGGATTAGCTAACTAAGAAGCCTCAAGCTTAACACACACACACACACACACACACACACACACACACATGTTTTCTGAAACTTTATAGCAGGCACTTAAAGCTGCTTTTGTTACAGAGCACCAAGTCATACGGTCCCATTAGAAACTAAAAACAGTGTGAAGGCAAGAGTCTATGCCTTCCTTTGTGTATGTCCTTGCCCTTGAGACAGCTAGCTGCTGAACTCTGCAAAGTCACACTAAGCATTCAAGGAGGATCTGCCTAAAAATCTGTAAACACTCAATCTAGCTCATGGCCTGAAAGGTTATAGGCAAAAAGATAGGCATTTTATCTCAGTTTTCAAATTGTCTTACTCCAGACCCCTAGAGTTTCCTGAAGGCCTCTAGCTACTGTACTAAATCTGATGTCACCTAGGATTTCAGAATTAGCAACAGCTAGCTCTCAGGACAGATGACCCCTCACTCCCCAAATAATAGCAGTTACCTGTGATGGTGTACTTGGAGGAGTAGTCATGTTATAGAAGCCATATTGATACCCTCAAGTGATGTCGGCGATCACAAGTTCTCAAAACCACGTTGGAGAATCAGAACTGAGACAGTGACCAATCGGGCTACATCCTGACCAAGGTCACCTAATTTTATGTACCTCTTGGCTCCTTTCCATTTTTTTTCTGTACTTAAATATGAAGCTAATGTTTGTGTCAGTGTCCCAAGATGGATGTTCATCACTGGAATGACTTCTCTCCCTAACATGTACCTTTAATGAATCTCCTCTTGATTTTCACCATATTGTCTTCAGGTGGCATATTGATAAAAAGCATGACCAAACATAGTTAGCACTTATAAAACTGAGAATTTTGTCCTGAAAGTTTAGTAACATGATACATGCAGAGCCTTGAGCATGAATGTCCTGATCTGCCTATGTTAGACTGTCATGATAACTTTCCCATAGAATCTACGGCTATGACTAGGGATGGATATGGAAGTTTTCACTCTCCTTCTTCTAAACTGGTGGGAGGGACTCATACAGTAACTGTCCTGCGGTCACTCAATCAGTGCAATCATTGTGCTGTACTGTGTGTGTGTGTGTGTGTGTGTGTGTGTGTGTGTGTGTGTGTAGGGGTGTGCAAGTGCAAAGTATGAGTATATACATGCATACATGAATACCAAGGAAGGGAATTAAGGAGAATGATGTGTTAATTCTCAACTCTCTGATGCCAACATCAACATTTCCATTCTAATAGAGAAACCTGGACAGTGAAAGTGCACCTGCCAATCACCCATCTCCCGGTTTCACCTGCCCCCTGGATAAAACATTGACTTTTATTTAGGTCTCCTTCTGTGAGGTGCAGCACTGACACTGAGGGAGATTCCAGGAGGAAGAGGACTCTGACCCTCTTCTGGCAGCACTGGGCCTCTGCAGTACATGGCACCATGTAGCTCCCAGCACCTAGCAGCCTGTCTAGCATCCCATCTTCAAAGATTTGCTATTTAAGGTCACCAGTAAGATGTCACTTTCATCTTCTTTCTTTCTTTCTTTCTTTCTCTCTCTCTCTCTCTCTCTCTCCTTCCTTCCTTCCTTCCTTCCTTCCTTCCTTCCTTCCTTCCTTCTTTCTTTCTTTCTTTCTTTCTTTCTTTCTTTCTTTCTTTCTTTCTTTCTTTCTTCAAGTTATATCTCAATCACAATCCCTTCCCTACTCTCGCCTCCAAGCCCACCCTCCTACCTTCTTCCCCCTCACATCCCCATCTACTTCTTTTTTTAAGTTTAAGGTATATCTCCCCCCCCCAACAGATCCCCCTTTCAGTCCAACAAATGGCTCTTTTTCTTATAACAACAAATACAGTACAAAACAACAAAAACATTTGGGCCAAAATTATGAAAATTATAAGGCTTAATTTAGCATACATTCCCAATGTTCAGTCCATATGCATTTAGAGACGCCACTTTCTTAACAGCTATCCTAGATGGCTTCATTTTACCAAATTTCAGATGCCAGTTTTCCATTTTAGTCTCCTTGCTCAAAAGCACAGTAACATATAAGTCATTTTGAGACATACGGGGGATTCATGACTGGAGCTAGACCTCAGCTCAGGAAAGGGAATATCTACCGCAAAAGCTTTAAGTGCTCTGTTTAGAACCCCTGTAGGACCGCTTTTTATATCTGCTGCGCTTATATCATTCAACATCCTTTACAAAGCACTAGGCTTTGACAACCATGCTCCCTGTTACTGTTAATAGCAGTTTATATCAACTTCCTGCCATTACTTTCTCTTGTCATGACTCAGACAAGTATACATATGTTTCACATGCAGTAGCAGAGAGTATGAGGATAGTTGCCGAACAAAAGGAGCTGACAAGGTAGAGTCTGAGGCTCCCAGATATCCTTCTACATTTGTATAGTTCCAAGTCTTCTTTGCAAGTTACTTACATGCAAGATCATGTCTTGGTGGTCAGCCTTATATCCTGTGTGCCCAATATGTTAATATGTGCATTGAGTATTTTTGATCAGATGATTTCATAATCATTCAACTCCTTTGGGTTTCTCAACATTTGTTATATAATAGAGGACTATTCATAATGCTTTAATAAATCATCTCTGATGAAATAACTCTTAGTTTTAAGTTTTCTTAAAAGAAAATGGGTCGCAAACCAGACAGAAAATACAAAGACTAGCACCAGAAACCCTGTACTTTGATCCAAGAAGGGCATCAGGATCCACCCCAACTGAACAAAGTCTTTGGTTGAGTCTTTTAAATTTTCTAGGCTTCTGTCAGTCTTTCAGCATGAAAACTCAGGGAGGGGACACTGATGGAAAGAAGGGAAATTTAGTCACAGTACCATGAGGTCTATTAAGTACAGAGAGACATTATGTAATCCTTTCAGGTGAGAAGTAAGTTGTAGACTCACGGACACAGCATGGCAGCAAGGTCCCAAGTAGTGAGATGCCCTTGCTGAGTGGAAAGGTGGGCAGGAGTGATGAGAGATGGACATGGGTCACATCCAGGACTCTTCATAGAGAGACCAAGCAGAGTTCTTTGCATGAAGCAAATTCATATCTCAAGGTCTTTGGAGAAGACAGATTTTCTTTCTGTTTGTTTTTTATTCTCCTTAATAAAATCATGTACTAATAATGAGACCAAATCACTGGAAAAGCTCAGCTTTCTTCTTTGAGTCAGAAAACTTTCACCAGAACCAGAATACACTTTCCTGTGCTCTGAAGTACATATTCAGAGCATCCAGGAAGGCTTTTCTTTGCTTTTCAGCTTTTATCTTTTTCAATACCAACAGCTAGGATTATTGCTTCTAAACATCACACTTCCCCTCACTCCAAAAACATGACATTGACTTAGATCAGACCTGATTTTGTTATGAACCTCAGACTAGATCCTGACAAGAACCAAGTCTCATACATCAAAGTGGAACCATCCCAACCCCATCTCTTAGATAAGTTAAACATATACTCAGTATTTTGATTCAGATTACATTGAGTCTATAAATTAATATTTGTAGGAAAGTTATTTTGAAAATATGAATTTTATGATCTATAAATATGTCTTTTCATTCTCTAGTGTATTTCTTAGTTTCTTAGTTCTATTTATGTATTTGTGCATTCATATGCACACATATATATGTGCACATATACCTTTTAAATAAAATTGAATCACTTTCCTTCTTCCTCGTCTTTGTCTCAGCTCCTCCCTGGTCCCCTCCCTCCAACTTCTACTATCCACCTCTCTCTCAAATTAAAACCTCCTTTTCTTTGATGAATATTGTTACACAATTGTATGTATATGCGGGAACTTGGACATAGACTTCTTATTTTTAATTTTTATATATTAGTTATACTTCTTTTTTTAATAATTTCTTTTTTATTTCTTCAAGTTACATCTCAATCACAATCCCCTCCCTACTCCCCCCTCCAGTCCCACCCTTCCACCCTCCTCCCCCTCAACCCCCCATCCTCTTCCCTTCTTTTTTTTTTTTTTAGTTTAAGGTATTTATTTTCCCCCCAACAGCTCTCCCTTTCAGTCCAAAAAATGGTTCTTTTACTTATAACTATAAATACAATACAAAACAACAGAAATAAATAGGCCACAATTACAACAGTTATATGGCTTAGCATACATTCCCAATGTCCAGTCCATATGTATTTGGCACCTGACTTTAACATTATACTATCTAACCATCTCCATGAGTTTAAAGTTCTATATCTAACTCAGCTTTCATACTAACTTGCCTCATAATTTTAAAAATATCTTCTTAGATCCAGAACACCCTCTTGATTCCTAAACAACTCAAAATTTAACCAGGCAGCCACTGGTATATTTCTTTTTTTATATAAGTACTTTATTTTTTTTTCTTCAAGTTACATCTCAGTCACAAACCCTTCCCTATTCCCCCTTCCTGTCCCACCCTTCCACCCTCTTCCTCCCCAACAGCTTCCCTTTTCAATCCAACAAATGGTTCTTTCTCTTATAACAGTAAATTCTATACAAAACAGCAGAATTAGATATGCCACATTTATGAGAGTTAAATGGCCCAGTATACCTTCCCAATGTCCAGTTCATACATATTTGGCCCCTGACTTTAACCTTCTACCTTCTAACCATCTCCATGAGTTTAAAGTTCTATAACTGACTTAGCTTTCATACTAACTTGCATCACTATTATAACCATCTTCTTAGATCTAGAATGCCCTCTTGATTCCTAAACAACTCAAAATTTAGCTATGAGACTCAAGCTGTCTATTCTTCAACCACCTTAGAGAGCTGAGAAGGATAAATATATCTGATTATATAGGAAGTGCATGGCCTGCAGCTTCCAATACTAAGAAATGACAAACCAGTGACTACCTGGACAGTTCCCATTTTCTCTCCATACATTCCAGCATCAGTCTTCAGCCTTTTGGTCCTGTTTCTCTGACAGACATTTATTGTAGAGCAGGGATTATGAAGGACTAACCTACCCTGTCTTGGCAGAGCTAGGCTGTCAACTTCCCTGCTACAAAGTTTTGTCCTTTTTGGACAGCAGTCTGTCTGCAGTTGAAGCAAGGAGTTTTTACATGCCAAGAGATAGGCTTGCCACTAATTCAACCATCTCACACTGGAGATTCTCCGATGCTCATCTTCTACTTGGAGTAGAATAGGGGGTGCTGTCAGGAGCTGATATGTCACGATATCAAAAAAAATCTTAATTTAAGACCACATCTTTGAATGCCATTTTCTGCAGATCTCTTGGGGTTTTTGAAGATGCCTATCTATCTCTTTTATTTAGATAAGCATGTGTTGCTTGTCATTAAAACTTGATTACTGAGTGCTTAGAGAATATCTGTGATAGACTGTCATAGTAGCTAACAAGGTGACATGCATGCATGACTAGGAGTTTGTTTTTTTCTATTTTTAGTCTTTTTTATCTATTGTATACTTATTGATTTGTTTGTTTAGTAGTTCTCTCTCCCAGGCAACGAGACACTTTTCACTGATGGTACTGCTTCATAGATCCCCAATGAATGAAGAGGCTCTTGGCCCTCATACGACCTCTCAACTGAGATGAGGGACTGTTATATAAGGACACCCCACCCCAGAGAAATGGGATGGAGGGTTAGGAGGTAAAGAAAAAAAAAATGAGACGTGATGTTTCGGCCTTTTACTACTAATTGTCATAAACTGTTTAGGATAATTAAGAAATGCAAACTAATGGTTATGCAAGACAGTCATTCTGTTAGGTACTATGACAGCATATTATAGTTACTTGCTAAGCTAATCAGAAATAAACCTGCTAAGAAACAAGCAACATCTGCTTACCCTAATATAAGAGATAGATAGGGCCTCTTCAAAAACCTCAAGAGATCTGCAGAATAAGGCATTCAAAGATGTTTTCGTAACTTTAGATTTTTTTATATCAAGACATATCAACTCCTGACAGCACCCCCTATTTTCCTCCAAGTAGAAGATGAGCATTGAAGAATCTCCAGTGGGAGATGATTGAATTAGTTGCAAGTCTATCTCTTGGTAGGAAAAGCCCCTTGTTCCAACTGTAGACAGAATGCTGTCCAAAAAGGACAAAACCTGGAAGCAGGTAAGTCGACAGCCTAGCTCTGCCAAGACAGGGTAGGCAAGTCCTTCATAACCCCTGCTCTACAATCAATGTCTGTCAGAGAAATGGGGCCAAATGACTGAAGACTGATGCTGTAACATATGTAGAGAAAATGGGAACTGTCCAGGCAGCCACTGGTATGTCATTTCTTAGTTTGGGAAGCTGCAGGCCCTGTACTTCCTATAAATTCAGATACATTTATCCCTCTCAGGTCTCTGAGGTGGTTGAAGAACAGATAGCTAGAGTCTCATAATTAAATTTTGAGTTGTTTAGGAGTCAAGAGAGTGTTATATATCTAAGAAGATACTTTTAAAATTGTGTTGCAAGTTAGTATGAATGTTGAGTCAGATATAGAACTTTAAACTCATGGAGATGGTTAGATAGTAGAATGTTAAAGTCAGGTGCCAAATACATATGGACTGGACATTGGGAATGTACGTTAAGCCATATAACCCTCATAACTGTGGCCTAATTACCTCTGTTGTTTTGTATTGTATTTGTTATTGTAAGAGAAAGAGCCATTTGTTGGACTGAAAGGGGAAACTGTAGGGGGAAATAAGATATACCTTAAACTTAAAAGAAAAAAAAGGGAAGATAATGGGGGGTTGAGGGTGGGAGGGTGGGACTGGAGGGGAAATAGGGAGGGGACTGCAATTGAGATGTAACTTGAAGAAATAAAAAATAAAGGAAAAAAAAGAAAATCATAAATCAAGAGAGAAGTTTGTTAATCATTTACTGAAAATATATATATTATCATGTAATTCCTGCACACTATATCGTATTAATATAGTGGATTACATTTATTGAATTTTAAGCATTGAATGAAGCTTAGTTCCCAATATTTAACTTCACATAGTCAGAGTTTATATAATCATCCTATATAATACTGAATCAATCTTGTAAATTTTTTAAAAGAATAACTATTTTTTATTTATAAGGGATAGAAATCTGGAGTTGTCTTTCTGTTTACACTACCTAGTTTGAGTATCACTTTAATACTAGATTTATAAAGTGAGTAGAAAGTATTACCCCTTATTTTCTGGAAGAAATTATATAGAATTGTTATTTTTCCACATTTTCTCTAATGAAAATTTTCCACAGTTCTCTAATGAAAATACCTGAGCCTAAACACCTCTTTATCAATATTTTGAATTATTAATCTGCTTTTGAATAGTTCCAGAGACATTCGGATGATCCATTTGATGTAAGTAACTTGTGTTTGTTTTTATTTTCATTATTTGAGGGAATAATCTATATCGTTTCTTGGGTGATAGGTTCACATATGTATAGATTTTGTTGTTGTTATTTGCTTGGGTGTTTTTTTAAATATATCTTTATCATCTCAGAGATCCCTGAAAGCCTGTAGTGTTGGATCATGGTTCGTTTCTGATACTGTTTTTCTTCATCAATTTTTTTAATAATTTATTTTTTATTTCTTCAAGTTACATCTCAATCACAATCCCCTCCCTACTCCCCCCTCCAGTCCCACCCTTCCACCCTCCTCCCCCTCAACCCCCCCATCCTCTTCCCTTCTTTTTTTTTTTGTTAGTTTAAGGTATTTAAGAAACGGAAACTAATAGTCATGAAAACGTGTCATTTTGTTAGTTACGATGACAGTCTATCATAGTTATTTTCTAAGCTCAGAAATCAAGTTGCTAAGAGACAAGCAATATTTGCTTACCCTAATATAAGAGATAGATAGGGCATCTTCAAAATCCTCAAGAGATCTGCAGAATATGGCATTCAAAGATGTTTTCGTAACTTTAGATTTTTTTTTATATCAAGACATATCAACTCCTGACAGCACACCCTGTTCTCCTCCAAGTAGAAGATGAGCATCGCAGAATCTCCAGTGGGAGATGATTGAATTAGTTGAAAGCCTATCTCTTGGTAGGAAAAGACCCTTGCTCCAACTGTAGACAGAATGCTGTCCAAAAAGGACAAAACCTGGAAGCAGGTAAGTCGACAACCTAGCTCTGCCAAGACAGGGTAGGTAAGTCCTTCATAACCCCTGCTCTACAATCAATGTCTGTCAGAGAAGCGGGGCCAAACGACTGAAGAGCGATGCTGTAATGTATGGAGAGAAAATGGGAACTGTCCAGGCAGCCACTGGTATGTCATTTCTTAGTTTGGGAAGCTGCAGACCCTGTACTTCCTATAAAATAAGATATATTTGTCCCTCTCAGGTCTCTGAGGTGATTGAAGAACAGATAGAGTCTCATAATTAAATTTTGAGTTGTTTAGGAGTCAAGAGAGTGTTATACATCTAAGAAGATACTTTTAAAATTGTGTTGCAATTAGTATGAATGTTGAGTCAGATATAGAACTTTAAACTCGTGGAGATGGTTAGATAGTAGAATGTTAAAGTCAGGTACCAAATACATATGGACTGGTCATTGGGAATGTACGTTAAGTCATATAACCCTCATAACTGTGGCCTAATTACCTCTGTCGTACTGTATTGTATTTATTATTATAAGAGAAAGAGCCATTTGTTGGACTGAAAAGAGAAACTGTAGGGGGAAATAAGATATACATTAAACTTAAAAGAAAAAAAAAGGGAAGAGGATGGGAGGTTGAGGGTGGGAGGGTGGGACTGGAGGGGGAATAGGGAGGGGACTGCGATTGAGATGTTACTTGAAGAAATAAAAAATAAAGGAAAAAAGTATTTAAAAAATGAAAAAAGATTATACTCAGTTGTCATAATAGATTAAGAAAATCTTTACACAAGGTTTTGCTTTACTCCCATATCAAGAACAAATTTTGGCAATTACTATAGCCATGCCAGTATCTCAGGCATATCAGATCCAAACTCTCTGTCACTCTTATGGTTTTCTTTCCTGGTCACAGTGTGGTTACAGCAACTCCAGGCATCTTATGTACATATAAGACAGAGTAGCAGGGAAGTGGGAAAGGATATTGGCAACTATATCTTCTTCTTGAATCAGGAAGGTAAGTGCATTGTTTTGTAACCTTTTGGTCAAGAGAAAATACATTTATCCCTCTCAGGTCTCTGAGGTGGTTGAAGAATAGATCGCTAGAGTCTCAATTAAATTTTGAGTTGTTTAGGAATCAAGAGAGTGTTATGGATCTAAGAAGATGTTTTTAAAATTGTGATGCAAGTTAGTATGAAAGCTGAGTTAGATATAGAACTTTAAACTCATGGAGATGGTTAGATAGTAGAATGTTAAAGTCAGGTGCCAAATACATATGGACTGGACATTGGGAATGTATGCTAAGCCATATAACTCTCATAATTGTGGCCTAATTACCTCTGTTGTTTTGTATTGTATTTATTATTATAAGAGAAAGAGACATTTGTTGGACTTAAAGGGGGAGCTGTTGGGGGGGGGAGATATACCTTAAACTTAAAAAAAAAGGAAGGGGATTGGTGGGTTGAGGCAGAAGAGGGTGGGAGGATGGGACTGGAGGGAGGAGTAGGGAGGGGATTGCGATTGAGATGTAACTTGAAGAAATAAAAAAAAGGAAAAACAAAATGATTCAATAAATAGCTAAACTGAGTTTGTTATATTTATCTTTTATTCTAATCTGAATATTTGAAAGCTTTAATATTAATTAAATCATATTCTCCAGTTGTATGCCATAAATGATTAAGTAGGATGTGAAATAAATCAAAATTTCTAAATCTAAAAAAAAGAGAGAAAATATATAAAGAAGGAGGGATTTGCCTTTGTCCATTCCCTTATAGCAGATGTCAATTGATGCAAGTCTTCCCATAGAAATGAGAAAAGCTGGGGTCAGAAATCAAGGGTATGAGCACTGACGCTGAACAATCATGTGTTAGAATGTGTATAGTGTTGCACCACCAAATCCTAGAAAGCTCAGAGAAAGGCACACACAAGCCAATAAATAGTACAAGGCTAGGTGGCTATACTAGTCAGTCCATCTGTTTAATGGGAAACACCAGATCTCACTATGCTTCTCTTAGCTCCACATGCCACACCTTACACTTCAGCCTCAAGGACCATACATGTTTCCATTTTATGCCTAGATTACCTATAGAATGATATTTTATAAAAGGAGATTTCTTTTCATTAGTTTACATCAAGCTGGGTAGTTCAGTAATGGCCGCTTCTACAGTGGAGTGGCTGAGAACCCACTGGCTGCTCAATCCATGAGGCTGGGTGCCTCAGTTGTCTAAGTCTGGCACTGAAAGCTTGGAGGATTCCTGGAAAGCCCTTGGTCTTCAGTCCATGGTAAATTGCTGAAGAATCTGGATTTGGATAGGAGCAAGGGGTGGTGACAGTAGCTTCAGAAACAGCAGCAGCAAAACACAACAGGGTAGGTGAGCCTCCCACTACAATGTATAGACAAACAAGATAAAAGTAAAATCTTTTCTTTCTCTTTCTCTCCCTTCTGTTTATCTGGACTGGTACTGGAAGTCACCACCTGCTTTTAAAAGTGGGTCTTTCCACTTCAAATAAACTGATCAAGAAAAATCCCTCACAAGTGTACCTACAGCAATGACTTAAATCCAGATCTAGTCAGGCTGACAACCAAGATTCACCATCCTTGTGTGTAAGGATACAACACTTAGAAGAATTTACTTTTTAATGAAAGATTTTATAATCCTGATAACACCTCCCTACACTGTTAGGAAAGTTTGAGAGCAAAGTCATACCCTGGCCTTTCTGTTTTATATCTGTTTTAGGTCTGGATTATATCAGGTGGATCAGAGGATTTCTGAGGAATACCAGCTTTCAGCTAGCGTGCCACAGAACACCTACAACTGGCATTGTTGCGGCCCATTTCAGCCCTGACAGACACACAGTGCAGAGTGTGGTTTCCTTTTGTTTCCCTGATATGTCTTTTAATATTCTGTGTGTATGTCTGATTCTGTCTCTGCCTCACTCTGTGATTCCATCTTTGTCTTATTCTCACATTCACACACACACATTACTCTGCTGTGTAACTGCTACTTTCTTGCCTTTCTAAATTGCAGTTGAGTCTAGGGTCTCACAGGCATGGCTCAGATCCTCTAAATTAAGTGCCACACCAGAGAGTAGAAGCCTGGGCTTCTACAGGTACAAGAAAACAGCGTCAACTGAACAACTTGTAGATCATGTTCACTCTTCCCTCTCTGCCTGTGCAGCTGACGCCTACTGTTTTCCTTGCTTGGGGTCAGGGCTCTGCAGACTCTAGAAAGGACAGGGCTGGCTGTTGTTCTATTGTAGACTTTTGCTGAACTCTCCAGGGCAGTGGCTGGGAATCTTTTGTTTATATTTGTAACAAAGTGAATTTGACGTGGAAGTCACCAAGGGAAAATATATTTAGAACACTGAAATGCCACTTTGCAGTCACATTTCTAATCGTGACTGCCCTTTGAAACCCACACAAAACCAATGCCTCTAGTCCTCTACTTTCGTGCCACCATGTGGCTCTCTTTGCAATCCCACAGTGTGACAAGAACAAGATTTCATTTCAAGTCAGACCTGACACTACCTAAACACTAACACGGGGTCTTTATGTTTCTATAAACTCTCTGTTTATGGAGCTACAGATGGCAAGGGAAGCAGAGAATCGGGTTCCAGCCAACGTGTTCTGTGCTGACCTACTGGAAGTCGTACTGCTTACAGTTTTTAAGGGAAGTGGGAAGTGCATATTTAAAAAACCAAACGTGCACTGATGCATGACAGCATGCCCTTGGGGAGCTATCAACCCTATGTAGGCAAAGTGGAAATTTCTCCCATCAGCCAGCTTACTTTCAGGCTTAGAACTCATTCTTCACCTTCTGGCCTTTCCTCAGCCATCTCTCTCCTTCTCTCAGCCTTACAGCTCAGTTAATGGACTCTAGTGCATGATTAATTTTAATATCACATGTACAATCAACTCCCCTGGGGTGATTCCCAGTGTCTGCATTTTAAAAAATACCTTCTCAATGATTCCTGGTGCCTTCTAAGATATAAAAGTAAGGGCTCCTGGAAGGACAGATTGAAAGTTTGAAAAGTCAGCAGGTTTCCCCTCTGTCTCCCAGTTCCCTCACCTTTCACTGCTGCTCTCACTACACCTGGTCCCCTGGGCCAGTTCCTTCCCTTCACACTCATATTCAGTTCCTTCTCTTCATCCACTTCCAATGTCTGTTCTATTTCTCTTCTGAGTGAGATTCAAGCATCCTCCCTTGGACCCTCCTTGTTACCTACCTTCTTTGGGTCTGTGGATTATAGGATAGTTATCCTGTACTACGTGTGTAATAACCACTTATAAATGAATAAATACCATGTGTATCTTTCTGGGACTGGGTTACCTCACTCAGGATGAACTTTTCCAGTACCATCCAAATGCCTGCAAATTATATGATTTCCTTGTTTTTAATAGCTGAGTTGTATTCCATTCTGTAAATATGCCACAGGGAAGCCAAAGGTGTTGGGGGGGGCCATCTCTGAAACAAGCAGGAGACCTGTTAACTGACTCCAAGGGGTACAATCTTATCTGTGAAGCTATTTGACTCCTCATGAATACATAATGTGTGTGTGTGTGTGTGTGTGTGTGTGTGTGTGTGTGTATGTGTGTGGGTGTGTAAGCTACATGTGTCTAAACAAGCAAATTATAAGAACTCTGGAGATATTTGATTTTTACTTAATTTTTACATATGTAGGTTGCTAAGAAGAGCTCATTGTGATGGCTCACACCTATGATTGTAGCATGTAGAAGGTGGGGGAGGAGTTCAAAGTCAGAACCTCAACTAAATGGTGACTTGGAGTCCAGGATATTTCAGACTTTTCTTAAGAAATAAATCATCAAATGAGTAAACTATGAGAACTGAACTGAAATTTAAGTTTAATTGAAAACTTCAAGCCTGAAGGTGTAGGTCACTTAGTAGACGGCTTTGTAACATAGGAATTCTGGAATCTCATTGCCAGGACTACAGAAAAAGGCTGTGGTGGCACATAGCTGTTACCTCAGCATTTAGGAAGCAGAGAACAGGTAGCAGCAGCTCAACGTTACACTGTGCTACCTAATAATGAGGCCACCCTGGGCTACACTGGAGCCATTCATTAAAAAAAAAAAAAGTAAAAGAAGCAAGCAAACAGACAAACAAACCAAACCAAACCCATGAAAAGCATGTCAACAGAAAGGAAAAAAAAATGAACAGAAAACACAGCTTCTTTCACTTCCTTCTTAGATCACTCATTCTATGGCTTGGAGATCCCTGAGTGCATCATTATCCTTGCCCAGTGAGGACCCATGCAACTTTCTTTTTTTAAGAACATTTAAGATTCTTTAAGTCAGAGTATAAGGAATGGAGCATTTGAAATCCCATGTCTGCCCTGGAGTAGGTCAGGCTCTGGACAATCTCAGACTGCAGAACAAGTCTCCTCAGAAAAGTTAGCTATCTTCTCCCTGTGCCAAGATTGGATCTGCATTGAGCTGCTTAGCATAGGAATTTTGAGCACAAGGCAGGAGATATGGCAGATGCAGGATTCTCCATACTATATTAGAACTCTATTATATATACAGAATATGAAGGGAGGCCTGGTGAATACATCACTTTTGTTTTTGTAAATGACACTCCTAGTCACACTCAATGATGAAACAAATTGAGGAGAGCATCTCACCTGTTCTATTTTTAAATGGAGAAAAGTCTAAAAACTTAGGAAAGACCACAGTTTCTCCTCAGACTTAGAAACTCCATCTAAGATCTATCTTCCAACCAGAGGTCTTCCCAGAACATCCGTGCCTGTGGCAGGTGAGCCTGTGTCTTTAGGATCCTCATGAGACACTAGGGAGATGGCTTTAGAAAGAATTTAGGAGTAAGGTACAAAGATCTGTGCATGGGAAGCAGATACACCAAAAGTGACAGGGAGAAATTAAACATGATAATCAAGGCGGGAACACTGTTAAGGCCACATTTAAATGCCAGCTTGAGGGTCATTTCCAGAGAAGTTTGTATGAAATCTCAAATGGCAGAATTAAAACTAATGCTATATTGTTGATAATTCTATTATTATTCATTCAATTCTACATTCACAAATTATACCTCAATATTTAGAAGACTGATTCAAACTTGGCCTTTAAAAAAAATCACCATGGAGACCATAACTTACTAACAATTCTGTTTCCACTGGGAAGGCCTCCTACACAGGGATTTTTTTTTTTTTTTTAACGGGCATTTAAATGCTGGCTAAGACATCTCATCAGAAAGAAAAATCAGTCTGGATTCATGCACCTAGTCTTAATGGAAGGAAATTTCTCTAAAAGGTTAATTTCTGTCTTCAGCAATGCCTTCATAATGGGCTATTATGCAGAAAATGGTGGTGGAATGTGGAGTACTCCATAGTTGATGTCACTATAAAGTGATTTTGAAAAATAAATACAGCACTCAGGACAGAGCCACAAAGTTCAGTACCCGTCCTTGTCTCCTGGGACTGACTGCATGTGACCTCATTGTTTAACTCCTAAGCCTCATGATTTGATTTCTTCTGTATGGATGATTCTCTTTCCTAATAATTCCCTGGCCTCCAATTCCAGGCAAGTCCACATTGCTACAAAGGAGCTGGAAGAAATTTTAGGCAGCCTAGCACTATGCACTGTCAGAACAGTTCCTTGCTAACACACCACTCCATCTTAGAAAGTGAAAGATCTGGACTATCGCCTTTAATCAAATAAGTAACATCAGAGGAATATTATGAATAGAAGTCTCTCTCTCTCTCTCTCTCTCTCTCTCTCTCTCTCTCTCTCTCTCTC
>CAJQZJ010009840.1:4123802-4149268 GCA_907164525.1 Lophiomys imhausi
GGTGTCATGTATTCTGTGTTGGCCTCCAAGTCAGGATATATCTGAGGATAACCATTAACTTTTGGTCTTTCTTCCTCTAACTCTTGAGCACTGAAATTAAGGGCATGTACACCATTCCCAGTTTATGTAGTGCTAAAGCTTCATGCATACCAGGCAAGCACTCTGCTAACTGAGCTGTACCCCAGCCCAAAGTCTGCAACTCTTTAGAATGTCCTACAATTTCCTGAGTGTTGGCATATTTGTCCTTTAGTTGCTTCTTCTAGGCTACGCAGGTCAAAGTAATGAAAAATGGTGGGAAACATCCAACCTGAACTTGGCATTCAGGGATGTGATTCATCACAAGTTTGAAACACAGCTAGAAAAATTTTTGAATATTTACCAGAGGCCTAGGAATGGTAGTGTAAACCTGCTTCCTTGATAATAATGTTGATGAATTTTAAAAATCCAATCAGTGAAAAATGCCTGGACCTGTGGAGCTACTCCATTGAAAACCACTGGGTTGGGTTTGATTACTGCTATTGTTCATACTAAGACATCTTGTCTCTTCTTAAGAGAATTTCAAGACCTGATGCAGTCAATATAATTTACACAAAATAATTGAATAAAGGGTTGAGTGAGGAGATGGTTAGCATTGGGATAAACCGTAGGGAAATATTAAATCAGTACATCTTAAATTAACACAGATCAACTTCAATATAAGGAACCAGATGAAATATGAAGTTGAACTTCAGTGGCCTTATCAGTTCAATAAGAAGTATTAGCTTTTATTCATTTAAATAAGATAGAAGGAAATACAACTAGAAAGAAATATGACTAGAGAAGTGAGACTGGGAAGAGGAAGAAGGCATGTTGTAAGTCATTAAATGAGAGATTTAAATTACACAAACATGATCAAAGCATTATGATCTGGGAGCAAAGGAAATGAGAGAAGGAATAGAAAGGAATAGAGCACCCTCATAGTTAAAATGCCTGTTCTTTAGTTTTTGTGAAGGATCTATAGCACTTGGAAGAATAAGAAGGGTAAAGCAAGCAATCTCTTCCCCCCACAACACAACCATGCCATTCTTAGCTCAACAATCTCAAGAAGTTTTGGGTATCTAAGTAGAAAGGAAAAAGAGCTTGTTGTCAGAGTGGGCCAGAAATACTTGCCAACAATACATGTCAGGAGACAGGCCTCCTCCAGCCTTGCTCTGTGAGGCTGTGTACTCTATCTTGGCCTGCCTTTGCCTCTGGTCCTGCATGTCTCATGTTCTCCTTCAGTTCTAATCCCTTTATCTGCTTAACATGGATTCTGCTAACACAAGAACTCAGCATTTTTATGACTTCCATTTGCATAGCATCCTCATGGGCTCAATTGCCTTCTGAATTTTCAAAATGTTTCCCTGATCTAAATATATCATTCTCTTGCTCTTCATAGTTTAAGTGGTTCCTACAGAGATCTTGTTGCAGCAGTTTCCTCTTGTTTAGCTTCATACCTCTACATTTACTGATTGATGCATACAGCAAAATATATACAATTAAATGCATGACCTACATATGAATACATGCACACATGCATGTGTGGATGAATAAACAGACCGACAGACACACAAACCTCACTTTATATTTGCAGGAGATTTGTCCAAGGAATACCTCTCATTAATCAAAAGTCATGGATGTTTAAGTCCCTTATATAGAATGGTGTAGTATTTTTCTACAGTCTGTACACACTGTCATGTCTACTTTAATTCATTTTTAGCCTGCTTATGTTATCTCAATAACATAAAAGCACTACTTAGCTAGTTGCTGCACTATAATTAAATAGTGGCAAGAAAAGCAACTATACATGTTCAATTCAAATATATTTCTCCGAACATTTCATGTTGTTAGCTTACATCAAGGGCAAGGCTTCCCTATAAATTTATGGGTACATCATTTCCAATCTGAGAAATCTGTAGCTATTAAATTAAAAGCAGGAGGGGTCTGTCTATGTCTGTCTGTCTCTCTCTCTCTCTCTCAGACACACACACACATGACTATGATTTACTCTCTTTGAAGTGGTTACTCTCTTCTGGTCTAAAATTTGTTATAAAATATAAAAAAATAAGAATTGTCATATTGTCATAAAATTATGACCTATGTTTGACCTTCCACTAGTGGCTTTGAGAAACCATTGCTCTAGAGGTCTATAATAGGCAGAAAGTCACATTGGACATCTCTAGCATATGGGGATTCTTCTTCACTGCTCATTAGTACTGTGTTGTATTATGGATTTTGTATTTACTATAGCTTTTTTCATGGTTCATTGTCTAAAGTAGCTTTCTTTCTTATTTGTAAATTATTTTCCATTGATATACAAGAAATTCTCTCTCTCTTTCTCTGTGTGTGTGTCTCCTTCTCTCTCTCTCATCAAGCAGCCAGTATAATACATACACATGGATCCTGAACATAGAAACAAAGGTAGTTAGTTATCTTGTTGCATAAAGACCTTCTAGAGTAAGAATCAAAAACAGACATTCTCTTGAGAAAGAATTTGTACACCAAAGGTAACAGAAGAGGAAATAAAGCCATGGAAAATAGAGTTGTCAATGCAGACCATACTCATCCACAACACCTTTTCATATTTACTGGAAAGAAAACAGTCAAGAGAGTTTCTTAAGTACTTAAGTGCAAAGGGAATGGGAGAAGGCAGAGCCACAGTATAAGGAAATCAGTAAGACACGAACTGAAAGAAATGGAAGGAAAGCAGTGGTGATAAATTAGAGATTAGTGGTTTTTTTTTTCCCCTCTATATGTCAAGAGTTGCTCTCTGGACTAGTGATTCCCAACTTTCTTGTTAAAACAAAAATAAGAGGTCCCATTGTGATTGGAAGCATGTTAGCATCTATTTCATGAACAGTTACTTAGCCTACAAAAGCTCCAAGTACAATAGATCATGGGTGTGGTGTAATGCAGACTTCTCTACATTCTCTGAGGTATAAGAGAGAACAGTAAAATAGAAGCAGAAACAAATACTTAGGACTGGTGTTAGGAAATGCTTCCTATGCAAAGATGTTGCAATGCATTTTCTTAAGGGAGTCTGATGTCCTATGACATGTGATCACACCATTTCAGATAAGGCAATGATTCTCAAAGGGTGGACCCTGGACCAGCATCATCAATATTACTTGGGAACTTGATGGAAATACATCTTATTAGACTTTGTCATGGGCTGTGAATTACACTCCAAGAGTGGGGCTCATCCTTATTTTAGAAGCCACATAACTAAATTTTCATCACTGAGGTATGCTGAGCAGTGAGGAGTCACAACACAGAAGTTTGTGCTTCTCATCAGGCACACAGATGACAATGCATATGATGCTAAGAAGTGTAGTTATCCAGGTAACCCACAAAACAGATTGAAACTCCGGTCCCCTCCATAGTTCTTGCTCTCATTGCCAGGCTTCTCACTCTTTCATGAGTTTTCATGCTGTTATGTTTCCCTCTCCTGAATAGAGAATGACCTGGGAAACTGGACAAACAACATGCCTGCTGAGTACTCTTCCCATTCATTATACTTTCCAGAATCATGATTAATACAAGAATGGACACAGCTTTTCAACACAAGAGTTCCTTCACAGCTTACATTTCTACTAACAGGGCCCTACTTCAAACTAATATGCTGACCATGAACCTAATCAATAAGCTCTGGGCATGCTTGCAATAAAATTGAGCTCGGAAGCATCCTGTTATAATTACACACTTTTCTCCTTGAATGAGACTAAAGGTTCTCCATGTCCTTGGCAATAAAGATCATTCATTGTGCTATTGGCACAGCAGTGTCCTTTCAGGCACAACCCCAAGCAGTACTTACCAGCTAATCTGTCATGGTAGGAACATTTGAATTTCTGTGTGTGTTTGTATACATGTATGTATGTGTATGCATTAGCCAGTGGATACATAAGCAAGTCTGAGAACATCTGAATTTCTGTGTGTGTTTGTATACATGTATGTATGTGTATGCATTAGCCAGTGGATACGTAAGCAAGTCTGAGAACATTTGAATTTCTGTGTGTGTTTGTATACATGTATGCATGTGTATGCATTAGCCAGTGGATACATAAGCAAGTCTGACTTGACAATCCACATACACAATTTACTTTGGAGACACTGCCACAAAATTCATATAAAAACAAATTAAGGTAATTGATACCTTTATGGATAATGTCCTTTGTAGTTGTGGAGGTTATGTCTTTTATTTTGATTGACCCTCTACAAAGAAGATAAAAAAAAGTTGTAATCATGGGAAAAGTAAAAAAAATAATAATTACCTAATTCACATTGCTTCAAATATTTTTGTGCCACTTATCAGCTGTGTAACTTATAGTTAGCTTTTAACATCTCTAAATCCCCTTTATTTCATTATCAAAATGTGGAAAATAATATTTAACATAAAATTTTATAGTGAGCAGATGGTAACATAATAATATCAATAAGAAAAATAAAATTCAGAAATTCAAAATAATGAGCAATATTATAAAATCTCATGGTCTGCCTTTCAGTGGTAAACAGTGTGCTTGCCAACATATGACAGACACATGTGATGTATCAGAACACAGTGAATGAAATAAATGGCCAGCTAGCGGAGCATGAAAGAACATAGTTAATTGAATAATAAATGCTACAAGAGGTCATAGATGGAAGAATAGAGAGGATTTACTAATCATATTTAGATTAGAGGGCAATTTAAGATTTGAACTGGTTTTTGAAGAGAAGGGAGAACACCCAAAAAGGTTGAGGAGGTGAGACCCCGCCAGAGAGGCTCAGCAAGGGGAAGAGAGGCCCATTTTGATAGAATCTGGCTCCTGAGCCCAGCGTATTTGCAGATAAGCACACAGAGGCAGTCTGGGTAGGCTGCAGTGTAGAGGTCTTTGAATGTCAAGTTACTGCGTCATACAGACAACTGAAGGAGACTGTCCTTCCAACTCACTTCAATCTGTCTTAAGCCCACATAATTCAACAGATCTAGTTACCCTTTCTACTTACTCAATATTCTTTAAAAGTTGTCTTGTGTAAGATGAAAATAAAGGATGAGGAATCGCACTTAGCATATTATTACCTTCCTGGTGTACAGCTAGGACAACTGACTCCCACCAAAAGCTTCCACCTTTGGGCTTGTATCTGTTGCTCCTTATAAAGGTATTCTGGGTGAAAGCCTTGGGCACTTTCTTTGTCTCTCTTATCATGTACTATCCTAGTCAGACTGGAAAGGCTCCTCTTGATTCCCAAGGCTGTTTATAGCAGCCCTGATCATTAAATGGCTCATACTGCTGGTATTTCCTTCTTTTCAGCCTTGCTTGTGTCTTGGCTGTTTATTCTGAACTTCAGTGTTTGCTTTTTCATCTTTTTCATTGGTCCCTAGAGGTCTTTTTTCTAGTTTTCTCTTTTCTACTTAGATTGGTTTCATTGTGAAAATCTTTTTATTTAATTTTTGATAATGAATGAAAAATAGTTTCCCATTCCTTTTCTTGATCATGCTTGATATTCTCTGACACTTACTAGTATAACTCATGGCGCTTAAATTTATAAGTACAATTACTCAATTTTGACAGCTTTATGCCTTTTGTTTACTCAACTTTCAGCTTTCTGGATGTTACCTTTTTGTAAAGTTTGATCGTTATGACTTTCTCTTATAGATTTCAAGTAATGAGGCCCTACCAAAAAAAAAACACTATTATTGAAATAATCATAGTCTGATATTTATTAATCCATTTTATTCCTAATTTCTAATTCTAAACTTGTATATCTTTGAGACTATATCAACATTTCCTATCTAAGTAAATACAATGTGATCCAGAAAATAAATTAGAAAATAATAAAATTAACCTAGTTTTCCCTGTATCTTAGCAGAAGATGTTTTTAAATAAGTCCATGTGGAATTGCTAGCCATTTATTGTCAGCTTTTCCTGTGAATATGAGCACTTTCTGAGCTCCAGAGATGGATCAGTGTATTAAGAGCACTTGCTGTTCTTCAAAGGAGTTCCCAGCACCCACATCAGGTACTTTCTAACAGTCTGGGTCTCCAACTTCAGGAAAGCAACATCATCTTCTGGCTTTTGAAGACCCCTGAACATATGACATACACACATACATAATTTTAAAATAAAATAAATATTTTTAAAGGGCTTGCATTATACTATCAAATGCTAGCATCATTCCCTGCTTCCAAAGGATAGCTGAGGAGAGGACACTAAGAGAATGTGCACCCTTGGCCTGAGGACACAGTAGATCCAGCACTTCCTGACTAAACACGAAGACTTGACTTCATATCCAGAGAATTCCCATCAGAAGCTTGGCACAGTGGTACATAGCTCCTTACATCCCAGCACTGGGCAGCAGACACAGGAGGACATTGGGGGCTCTATGACCAGCCAGCCTAGCCAGTCAATGAGCTATTGGTTCAGTGAGACACCCTGTCTCAAAAATTAAGTTGGGAAGGGCTAGATGAGAAAATATGTGCATCGTATACAACTAGTTAAAACTTTGACAAACATATGGAGATGAAAACACACCACACGGGGCCTCGGAGTCTGAACTATGCAGGTTACACAAACTTCTCTGTGATTTGTGTTCTGACCTTTGACAACTCCTGGTCACACTCATTACCCATCATGGATGGAAGGTAAATACAAGTTTAAATAGACACATGGAGTCATGTGTAAGAAATCCGGTACAAAACTAGGTTCATATCCCAACGTAAACATGGACTGGCTGTGTAAATTGCATCAAAACTCTGTACTCAGTTTCCTCAGACATTAACGTGCTGAACAGTGGGGCTAATAATAGTACTCACCTCATAGAATTGTCAAAATCCAGTGAGATAATGGCTGCACAATACAGTATTTAGACTATTTAGCTGTTTTTGCCTAACAGAAAAGACTACATAATATCTAATACCATTATCTATGTTAAACAAAATCATAAAACTAAACCTCAATGAGCTTTGCCTTCTCATAATTCCCTTCCATTGTGTCATGGTATCGTAGTTGCCTTTCTATTGCTGTGATAAAGCACATGAACAAGGCAACTTGTGTTTAATTTTGAACATTGTTTCAGAAGGTTAGAATCCACAATGATGAAGTGAAGGAAAAGTTGATAGCTCATATCTTAATCCACAACCATGAAGCACAGAGAAGGAGGGAGGGAGGGAAAGAGAGAGAGGCAGAGAGAACATGCAGGGGAAATAATGAGTCTTTTGAAAGATCAAAATTCACTCCCTCTGAAACACCTCATTTAGCAAAGCAACACTTCCTAACCCTTCCTGAAGAATTTCATCAGCTGAGTAACAAGTATTCAAACACATGAACCTATGGAGGTCATTATTCAAATCACTATACACAGATAGACCCCAGGACTATGAAGAGCCCCCCACTCTTCTGGCACTGTTACATTATAAACAGAAGGGAAAACTGTCAGAGTGACTCTGGCTTAGTTATACCAGAAGAGAATGTTCTAAGCTAGCAGAGATAGCGACTCAACATAGGGAAGAGTTTCAATAGGTTTTTGCTGATTTTAGGATGCCATAAGCGAAGGAATGCAGACAGCCAGGAGAAGCTGATGGCAGATAATGAGTAAGGCAAAATGAAGTAGGATTAGCTCTACAAATAGCAGAATTTAGCAGACAACTCTGCTGAGCTTAGAAGCTGATGTATGCTTAGTTCTCCTGGTAAGAGCTCAAGGTAGATGACACTCTGATCACAATTAGCATGTACTTGGAGAACAAAACCCATGAAAGTCCCTTATACAGACCATAAGGCAACAGCTGCTTCTCTATGCTTCTCTAGTATGCTGATCCATTTTGCATCAACATAAACTAAGGCTCATATTAATACATTCCGTGGAATGGCTCTTCACTCCCAAGGTCCAGAGGGAGCTCCTATCTTCTTTTGTGTCACTCCAATTCTACAGGAACTTCAAAAAGGGAAGATTCTGGAGACAACTGGCTCTGATGTTTTCCCATACATACAAGTACAAGGTCTTACTATGTCACTAGGTATATCAAGCACCATTCAAGAGCTACCTATTATTACTTCTACATGATATTCTTCCTATTACCACACAGGCCATTTTCTTTACAAAGGCACTAAATTATTTTGCTTAATAGCCTCATGTTCTGTCCAGATCAGAACATCTCACAACCCACATCAGAGAATCTTCTTTCTACAGCAAGTGTCAACAGAGAGACTCTTAATCAGCCAATACGCAGAGAATAAAAGACTGAAGCACTCAGATCATAAATGGGACATACATATAACACCTCTTTCCTAAGGCTTGGGGATTTTTTTTTTTTTCAGAAATTGGGCAAGTGGTAGGTAACACAAAGGAAACAGTGTTTTCCAGACACAGCAGAGCAAATAAATGTTCATATGCACTCACAGGTATTGAGACAGCATTCCAAGACCTATGCAAGTTCAAACCAGAAAAAGTATTGGAATAGAGGGAGGAAAATGGGCATGAAATCCCATCATGGGCTGAGGAGTTGTTTGCATGTGATAGCTCTAGGAGAGACAGAGTCAGTATTTTTTAATATTGTAACCCTTGGCTAAGTTGACCACACACAAGGCAGGGTCCACTCCAAAGACTAGTTGGTCAACAGAAACCTGATTCAATGGAGGTAGGGGAAGAAAAATAAATCTCAGGGTTTAGAGGGTCTGGGAAAAATGTGAATATTCAAATATAGTGTATGAAGTTCTCAAAGACTAAAAAAAAGCATGAGAGAGAGAGCATAAGGACATAAGGTAGACAGATAATTATCAATGATCCCTAAGTATTTGAGTATTGGCTTAATCTGCCTTTTGATCCTTGTATGTCCCTACCTTTTGTGATATCATCGACTGTGTAATCTTATAGATACTTGAGGTAGACATCAACAACAGCAATCAACAATCCAACAAGAAAAAAAATATTCAGAAAAAAAGAAAGGTAGTTCAGGTAAACTGACTTTCTAGACCATCACTGATACATGCCAAGCTCCATGGAAACCCAGTACAACACAGGAGGGAGACAGTTGACTTGAGTCTTGTTCTTTAAATGGCTCTTTTCTGAGTGTAGTGGAATTGAAGTAGCTGGCTCATGTAAGCACTGACTTTTAAGGACTTTTAAGTAGAAATTAAGTAAAGCTGAGCATCACACATTGATTAAGGCTTAGAAATATAAAATCCTGTCCTTATAAAATAAATTGAAAATCATTTGAAATGAGTTGATGTTTTTTTAATAATTTATTTTTTATTTCTTCAAGTTACATCTCAATCACAATCCCCTCCCTACTCCCCCCTCCAGTCCCACCCTCCCACCCTCCTCCCCCTCAACCCCCCATCCTCTTCCCTTCTTTTTTTTTTTAGTTTAAGATATTTCTTTTCCCCCCCAACAGCTCTCCCTTTCAGTCCAAAAAATGGTTCTTTTTCTTATAACTATAAATATAATACAAAACAACAGAAATAAATAGGCCACAATTATAAGAGTTATATGGCTTAGCATACATTCCCAATGTCCAGTCCATATGTATTTGGCACTTGAGTTTAACATTCTACTATCTAACCATCTCCATGAGTTTAAAGTTCTATATCTAACTCAGCTTTCATACTAACTTGCCTCATAATTTTAAAAATATCTTCTTAGATCCAAAACACCCTCTTGATTCCTAAACAACTCAAAATTTAACTATGAGACTCTAGCTATCTATTCTTCAACCACCTCAGAGAACTGAGAGGGATAAATATATCTGATTATATAGGAAGTGCAGGGCCTGCAGCTTCCAAAACTAAGAAATGACATACCAGTGGCTGCCTGGACAGTTCCCATTTTCTCTCCATACATTACAGCATCAATCATTGCAAAACAGATCCAAGCATAGGGGGAGATGGGCTTGCCCCAGTCCTCTGCCAGAGTTGCTGGAAATGGAACTCCGAATAAAGTCTCACCACCAGATAAGCAGGTGATGTGATTCAGATCACTCACAGGCATCATCAACAGAAACCTAGGAAATCCATTTGCTGATCCACAACTGGCACCCTAAGGCACATACTACTCCTCCCAATCTAAATGTGGTTTTGTTAGGACTATGTTCTTCCATGATCTTTACTTAAATTCTATTTGAATTAATTTTCATCTTTTAAAATGTTGTTCTGAACATTTGTTTGGGGAAAACATGCAGTGTGTTTCTCACATTCCCCAACTCACATCATCTTCCACCACCACCAACTCATTAGAGAATCTCATCAAAATGTTACTGGGCCTTTTCCTCTAGAAATACAGAATGTAGGGCCAAGAAAAGTTAAGATTGATGGGCCCATGGGGAAATGATAGGTCTTCACAAAGTTTGAAAATAAGATGCTGAAAATCACAAGTTCATTTCTTGCTGAATTTGAAGAAGAAAGCATGAAAGCAAAATTGCTTCTGAGGGAAAAAAAATGACAAGGAAAAACAGGTCTCCTTTGCTTCTGAAGACCATTCTTTACAATGCTATTGGTATGTGTAAAAAAATGGGGACTGTAAGCATACTCATTATAGACCCTAACTTGGTCTTTCTAGTAGGCACTCAAAACGCATGGTGAGTAGTGCCATTGTTGTATTGTCTGTAAGATGGACTAACAATAAGACTTCCCCCATGGATGGGCCAATGGTAAGAATATCTACCAATGTTTTAGAAATACCATCATATTTCTAACATGTTATAACACTGAGCTCTAATATTTTAGACCCAAAGCTTTCAAACTTCCTGTACCTATATGAGTTTCCTTGGAGGTCTCTCCTGTTTTTATCCAAAATAAGCAACCTCATATTTCATCTCCTCCAAATATCTTTAGATCTGAGTCATTTGGAGCCAGTATAATTTGACTAAAGAGTTCAAAGGCTGCATATGGGATGAACTGAGACCTCCCCAAATAATAAACAACCTAGAATTAAATATTAGATGTTGCATTTTCCTGGCTTGGGATGTCTCAGAGGCTCTTGACTCCCCAGCCAAACTGGAAGTTTCTCTTCCCTCTCTCCTTTCCTTTTCTGCTAGTGTACAACTCCAAATGTCTACTGTTTATGATAATCTGATTAACAGCAGGACAGTGATTCCTTCTGCCTTGTCGTGGTCACATTTGCATAAGTTTAATGTATATAACTGTCTAGGGGAAGGGGAGTCTCCAACGGGTCTGAATCTCTACCTTTGGAAACAGAGACCTGTAAGAACTTATTAGGACTTGCAGGGAGAACTGGTCCAGGTTCCCTGTAATTGTTAAGTGTCTGCTGTCTCTATGCATGCTACATGAAAGTACAGAGTGGCTGGAACATGAAACGAGCCCAACAGCTATGAGCTCTCTTTCCCTAACCCTGTTGCTCATGTCCTGCCCCAAACAATCAGATCTGAAAGTCGTTTTGATTGAAATCCTGTGTGTGCTGCAGAAAGGCAAAGAGGAAGCTAGGCCCCAAATGCTGAGAGACAAGGTCAAGGAGGGCAGCTGGCCTGAGCCCAGGAAGCGGCCAGGGACAGGAGAAGGACTGTGTAAGAGCTCTCTCTTTGAACAACCAACAAAGAGACAGCAAGAAGGAAGGGGCCAAACTGTGCCACAGAAAGGAAATGGACCAGAGAGAGCAGCCATGCCTCTGCTCCACCCTCTTCCCCCTCCCCTAGGGAGCCATCAAACACATTATCAACAGCACTTTGAATTGGGATAGTCCAGCCACCTAACAGGCCAGTTAATGTAGAAGAAAATGAATTTGACTCTTCTCTATCCTGTTCACAATTTGGTGACTCAATTCCCTGCTCTATTCTTTCTGTCTTCCTGTTTATATTGTCACTTTGTTTCATTATTTATTTTTAGCCATGATTTCGGAAGCTCTTCTTCTGCTGGGCATTGGCAGGGTGTCAAGAGCATCACTCTCCGCTCTGAAAGGATCATTGTCCAGCTCCAGTCTTCTCCAGACAGAGAGCCAGTGTGAGCTGCCTCTTGCTGCCTCTTTACTAGCCCAGCCAGCCTGTAGCCTCTGCAAGGCATTCTCTGCAGGGCATCCAAAGCCGAGCTTGTGAATGGTAATGACCTTTGATCTCAGCTGATCCAGGTCCTCGGTTTTTAATGGGGAAACTGAGACCCAGAGGAATGAAGGATCATACACAAAGTTAAATGTCAACATCATGCTAAAGCTTAGCTTCTAGACTTCCTGGGAAATGCTCTTTGTAAACCCCAGGAAACAAGCTGTGTAATGCTGTCTTGGCTTCCAAAATCCCCCACAGAACAACACCTTCACTTGCTCAGTTTCACCAGAATGCCTGTTCCATTTTGAATCTTGCCATAATTTTTTTTCTGAACTCACTCCAAATTAACTTGTGTTCATGAAAAAAAATAATCAACCAAATGATAAGGACATCAGTGGGAGTGCTCTGGATACATCATGCCCACATTCATTTTTCTTTGTTATTGCCTCTTTTCCTTAAAAAACAGGATTATTGTTTTTCTTTCTAATTTTTATTTCCAATGAGTCAGGAGCACTGAGCTAATGTGGCTTGCCTGATAGGACTGGCTGCAGTAGCAATGAAGGGACATGCTTCAGTTCCCAGACAATGGTCTCTTTGACTGGGAATATACCGACCAGTATTACAAGTATGCAAGAATAAACAAGGCTAGAGTCAATCTAAACTTGTTTTACACTCTGTTTCATTAAAGTCAATGCGTTTCCTTTCCTATGTGCTGAGCCTCTGCTGGGCTGGCTTAATTATACATACCCAAGTGAATTCTAATGGGGATAGAGGACAGTCTGTGATTGGAAAGCAAGGCCCTTTTCTGACCTCTACAGGCCATAAAGAGGAAAAGAGACAAGGCTGCTTTTGGAAATCACAGACAAGGGCAGAAGTTTTTTTTGTTTGTTTGTTTTTGTTTTTAATTTTTTAAATTTAATTTAGTTTTTTGTTTCTGGATGCTTCTTTACTCCCCCTAGTATGAGACTCATGTGTGTCCTGCATTTCTCCAGCTTGCCTATCAATGTTTAATAGGTCATTGAGGCAAGGAGGAGGTCATTCTCAGGAGGCTTTTGCAATGGAAATTAAGATCTCCATCATTCAGTATGTATTTAAAGTAAGTCAGCATATCTTAGACACTGGTGCTAGGCAAACAGAATGGAATCCAGTGAACTAATCAATTCTTTTTGTTGCTTGTTGTTTTTCAAGAAATTACAGTAGGCCAGGAGAAGAGAAGAGTTATCAGCAGCATCATGCAGATTTCTTCAAGACATTATGGGAATTTAGAAACCATGGGAGACGTCCTGGAGAAGACTACATTTAAACACATGATACTTAGAATTTATGCTCCGAGAGAAAACCCAGAAACTTGTGAACTGGCTGGATCAGGAAGGGTCCCAGTGCTAGATTCCCTTTGCACAGGATTAGAGGTGTTCACTAAAGGAAATAGAAGGTACTTCTCATTCTAAACACCACCTGGTTGCCTAGATATCTGAGCTAAAAAGGATATAAAAGCAAAGGAGATGACAGAAGGGAAGAAAAAGTTGTATAAGTCTGTGTTAAAAATATCACAAGGACAACAGAAAGTGGTCATACTTACAGGAAAGCTGGGGTCAGCCTGGATCACACATCCTGATCTATCCATTTAACAAAGAGCCAAGGATCTGCTCTGAATCTGAGCGATGCATCAGACACAAGAGGAAGGAGATTCCCTTTAATAGGATCATGATTACTTAGGAGCATGGAGGTAGGGATTGTGGTGAAGGGAGATAATGAGGAGGCAGACTTTGAACTTGATGAATTTGAAATTCAGATGTTTCACAAAGATACCTGGTACAAGTAGTTCATATTTACCTCAGGTCACTGTAAAGCACACACTCTCCTGAAGACAGGGATGTACTCTTAGCCCTTGTTAGGTTTTAGGGATCTTTGAAAAGAAACAAGAGTCAGCCTATCTGAATAAACCCATTTCTCACTTCCTGAATACTATTAGACAGGATCTTACCTTCTTTGCTTCCTGACATCCTCACCACTAACATGACCACCACGAGAGCTGCTAGGATTAGACATGGTAAAACACTTCCTGGTCTTAGCTGGCTGTAGTCAGTTTGCAGCTGTATTCTCTCACTGATGTGGTACCACTCTTGCTCACCAACTCTGGTGATATGGAAAGACCATGTGGGGAACTCTTTACTTCTCTTGGACAACTTCCAATTCCCTCCTTTACTAAAAATTCCCTTATAAGGAGAGACTTCGGTTTGAAAATGGACATCCCTTTGCCCACAAATTGGGAGTGATAATGAGCATGCTCTGAGCACAACAGGAGGCTCCTCCTCCATTGTCTTCTACAATAGAGGCCTCCACCATCTGGAGCTCAGGAGGAGTCTTGGTGCTCTAGCCACATCCTGGAACTTAGACACAGTGTTACTAGGCTTGGCTTGTGCATTACACACCCGACACAGAAGCGAACTCACTGCCGTGTCCTACCTTACACAGAGAGACCAAGGTCACAGGCAATACCTCAACCAGATTCTTCCAAAGAAGCATGTTTATCTGGTATGATAAAGCTATTTCAACCCATCAAGGACCCCCGAGATTATAACAATTTTCTTCTGATCTAGAATAGCAGGTTTCCCTCAGTCACTTGTCCTGAGACTAGAGTGTGGTCAGTTCATTCAGGGTATGTTCTTTTCCAAGGATAGAAGCCAGTTTGCTGTGTGATCAAGCAGAACAAAAGACACACACACACACATGAAGACTGGCTTATGTTAAGTGCTGATCACCAAGGAGCCTTCTCTGGCTGATTGAAAAGCCTTTGTTATCAATCCAAGTTGTCTGTCTCCAAATCTGTGTGTGTGTGTCTAAATAACATCTCCCTCTCTCTCCCTCCCTCCTGACCCTTCCCTCCCTCCTTTTTCTCCTTTTCTCCTTTCCTCCCTCCCCTTTTCCCCTCCCTCCCTCACCTCCTCTCTAGGTCTCTCTATCTCTGTGTCTGTCTCCCTCTCTCCTTCCCTCTCCCACTCTTTCCCATGTGATATAGGGAAATGCATGATTAATGCCATGTTCATTATGTTAGGTAAACATAACAGATATTTTAAAGTTGCATACAACAGTGTACAGTTAGGTACTGAAATACATTTCTTCTCAAAAATCTCCCCTTACCATGCACAATTTTTTGAACAATACTTTGCTATCAAGAATCCATTGGACATCAAAAAAGCCAAACTGTAACACAAACAAAAGAGGACATCTGTTAGGCGGACAACAGCAGGCTCCAGGCCTGATGAATTATTGTTGCCCAAAAAAAGCTCTCATGCTGAGTACCAGCCACTGGCTGTGTGTCTTTCCAAGGCTGGAGCCTTTGGTGGGTCCTGGGTGAGAGGTACCAGCAGGGCAAAACAAATCCATCACTCTAATGTGGATCCAAATGTTCACATCAACCCTGTGGGTCACTGTGCCGAGTCCCTAACAAGGATGACTTATGTCAGCCATTCCTGGAAGCCTCTGCTCTTGGCAGTAGGAACAGTTTCCTCTCGGAATATGAAATCCACTCCACAGCTAAGTTTCCCAGACTGACAAATGAAAGCTGGACAGGAGGATTTCACCTCTCTTTGGGGTATAATGTTTCCCTCCATGTGCTGGCAGCCCTCAATACGATCTCATAACTCAGGGATCAGGCTGTTTTTATATGTTTTTGTGACTCAGAATCCTTTCTCTGGCACCTCAGAAGAAACTGAAGGCAATGGATGGAATTGTGGGATGCTAATTATCATCAGTGGGATTGCCAGTGGCCAAGGACCTAAGTTGGTACAACACACATGGCTAGTTTTCACCAAAGTGAGTGTGGTGTCTGCAGCAATTGGATGGATACTGCAGTCACTGGGGACAGGGAGATGCTGTCTCTTTATCTTCAATGTGCTACCTGAACATTTGCATCATGTACAAAGAACAAGGCCACCATTTCATCCTTAGGCTGCTTGTATAAGGACCAGCCGTTGGGACAACCACCAGCCTGAGAGACAGGCTGTGCTCCTGATGGATGCCCTTTAAGTGAAACCCAGTGCTGTTTCTGAAACACGAATCATGATATGAGATAGGAGTTGGAAGGACTTAAACATACAGAAGTCCATTAGGATGTTGGACATCTAAAAGTTAGAAGCTGAGTCGGTGAGTTATAGTAACATGATTTTGATTTCCTCAGCATGTAAGAAAGCATGCCAGGTACAAGGAGAGATGCAAGACATATATGCATTTTAAACCTCACTGCTCAATGGTGCATGGGATATGTGTATAAAAGGCACATGAATAACATTGTAAATAATAGCCATATCATAAAAGATATATATTGATATATATTTGTGTGTATGTTGGTGTGTAGATAAGTAGATATTACGGACACAGAAAACAAATCAAAACCTGGCTTAGTATGTTTATATATAAAAGCTTTTGAAGAGTCACAGATAAATTTGAAGTGGATTCTATTTTTACTTGTGGTGTGGTATATGCATATGTGTATGTTCATGTGGGAGAATATTCCTGTGCTCATGTATACATGTGTGGGCTTGCATATGGAAAACTCAAAGTCAACATATTGCATGTCTTCCTCAAAAGCTCTATATTTTATTGCTCTGAACAATGTCTCTCACTGAATACCGGATCTTACTGATTGGCTAGACAGACAAGTCAATCAGTTCCAGATATCAGTCAGTCTCTGCCTCTCCCCAGAATGGGATACATGTATGTACCACAGCACCCAGCTTTTCACATGGATGCTGGTGCATCCTAACTCAGTTCCTCATGCTTGTGAGCAAGCCCTCTGCTAACAGAGCCATCTTCCCTGACTCTGAATTGGGTTTCGATAGCACACAAAGGTCATAAAAGGCTCATCAGAGAAAAAGAATTCCATGAAAGGATTTATGTAGGGAGATATGGAAGCTGCTTGTATCCAAATGTTCATTGCTTTCCCCCGTCTTCCTTACTATTCCAACAAACACTCACTCATGTACAGCAAGTAATGCTCTGTAACCTTGCCTATTAAGGCACCTCTGATTGGCTAAATAAAGTTACCCTGGCCTGGACTTGGAGAAAGAGAGGTAGGCAGAGCTTAGGTTTGCAGGCTTGAGATTAACAGGAGAATCACAAGAAAGAGGAGAGGAAGGATAAACAGGATGGGTTAGAAAGAGGAGAAGCACATGTGGCCAGGAGCAAATTTCTCAGGAAACAGAGTCAACTGAAACATTTAAAAGTATTTTGGGGATTTTTGACTGGGAGGTAGAAAGCTAGTTTAGACGGTTAAGATTTGCCTAGCTCTAATGCATAAGTCTTATTAAAAATCTTACAGGTCTCGGTGTGTTTATTTAGCAAATGGCAGGTTAAGGAATAACTGTCACCTTAATAACCATATTAATCATTAACAAATATTGATCAAATTATATCTACATATTTACACAGCCACAGAAGGCATTTGGAGAAATTTATGACTCAAAAAATGGAGCACATACACAGATGAATATGTGAATATGTGTGTGTCTACATCTGTGTGTCTGTGTCTATATGTCTGAGTGTCTGTGTCTGCAACTGCATGTACGGAGAGGACCTTGAACTTCAATTCCCTGCTGTATATCTCATTTACAGAATCTCCAACTCAGTGTCTCTTAGGTTTCCAATTTTCAACACAGTCTCAAACTACACTTACTCTTTTCACCTCACTTTATGTGTTCTGTCCTGCGAGCATGTTGACATACTCAGGGATAGTCTTCAAACCATTGAATAGCCTTCATGGAGAGGGTGCCAACCAAGTATCCATGAACATATGGGCAATGGCAGTGATACATACATGATGGAGATGTTTCTGATATAAGTACCCCTTCCTCTACCACACTCAGAAACAGACTTAATATTTTATCAAGTCAGGCTGAATATTGCACAGTCTGATTATATCTGATTTTTCAATTCTGTTTTTTTACGTGTTCCCCTTTTCTCAGTCTACAAATATAACCTTTAAATTAGTCATGCTGAGCATTTTAACTCAAACTCTAACCTCACCTTTGGGTTTCGAACACATACATCCCATTTCTTAGAATGTTCTTTTTTGTGGTTGTTGTTGCCCAAGAACTCATAAGAATTCTTCCAATGGTAACTATAATTGCTAAGTTCTTTTGATAGAACCTCACCAATGTGAATATCAATGACAGAGTTAATATTTCTCATATTATCCTTTATATAATTTCATCATAGCTCAAACCATCATATTAAAACAAAATTTTTATTGTTCATACATCTCAAATGAGTTTTGAACTTGAAGACATAGTCTCTTCCATTGGCATTCTTAAAGCTCAGTACAGTCCACAGAAAATAGTATGTGTTTCACATAACCCCTTTGCACAGATAGATCAATGAAAACTTCATGTCCATGGCATTTTCTAAATTCTCCCTGGAGAAGCAAACTTTGCCCTGGTCACTCAGAGTTGAGTTAGATGACTAGAAAGTAATCCTTGAAATAATTAAGATTCAGGTGTAATTCCTGGTGAGGATTACTCTTTTCCCTGCCTTTTCTGGTGTTCTTATTTCAACAGGATTAAGCCTTTCACTCCTCAAGTCAATGGAAATCCAGGAGCAATTTTATTTATTATTTATTTATTTTTATTTTTTTGAGAGTAGGACAGTAGGAAGATGAATGCAGAAGAAATTAAAAGACGCTGTGAGTCTACAATTTGAATTGTCTTCCCTTTTTTTAAACCTAAATTTCACATGTGTGTTAGAGAACACTGAATTTCTTAATAGAAAGGATGGATTTTCTGAGATGTAGCAAGAATATGAAAAAGAGGCATAAAAGGAAAAGACTACCAATGTTGCAAATTCTCTAAACTGCAATGGGCATTCCTTTCTTCTACAGCTTGATGCTAACTGTGGCAGAATCCTGCCCCATGGCTTTCTCTGAGTTTTCTCTGTAGTTATTTAGATGTTTCAAAAACTATCTGGAGTTGGTGGACAGCTTAGGAAATGCATCTTTGACAGTTATCACCAAATATGCAGTACTGTCTGCTTCTTTTGTATCAAAATTCAAATGTAGGGGACTATCTCAGACAGTTTTCAAACTCATCTGTATGGCTGGGATTAAGCAAAAATGTTCTGTGTAAAATTTGGAGGGTAGAGAGCACTTTCTGTTTTTTTTTTGTTGTTGTTGTTGTTCTTGCCTAGGTTTGGGATGCAGATGAAAAGGCTGATACTTCTTCAGCCAACCTAGATTAAGAGTAGAAGTCACACCTTACAGAGTTCCACATCTGAAGAAGTAGCAGACACTGGGCCTCCAGATATCAGGCAGCTGTAACACCAGCTCCAAATATTCTTTACATATGGAGTTCCACATGAAAGAAAAGTACTTATGAAATCTACCACTATTTCTTTAAATTTTCCTCTCTCATAGCCAAATACAATCCTAACTAAAATTGAATGGCGTGTACACAGTAAATGTCACTTACACTACACATCTTGTGTAGTATACATCTCCTCTCCCAATTGTATCTGCATTCCCAGGGTTTCTCAGACTTTCTCTCACTGGCCCTGTCCATCTCCAAGTTCAATCTCAAAGATGTGTCCCTTTGTGTGCTAAAAGACCCTCTGTCATTTACCCCCATATTAGGTCTCTGTCCTTCTCTTCTGTGGCTTCCCTTGTAGATCTCTTCCATCCCGAGGAGTACTTTGCAAACATTTGATCTCAGGCACTGGAGAGCATTTGCTCAGAACTGTACAAATACTTACAAAGAATTCTCTGTTCTGGGTGGGTAATGTGCTGTGAGCTAGTGTTAGCATGTAGCAGGTGCCAAGTTGCACACTTTTATATATAGTCTCATTTCATCTTTACCATAACTTTGTGATATAGATATGCCTATTCCCAAGGCACATATAAAAACCCCGAAGTTTAGGGAGATTTAATTCCTTGCTTAAGTTTTCATAACAAGCCATTGCCAGATGCAGGATATGAACCACATCTGTCTGTCTGATTCATAATAATAATAAATGGATTTCCCAGCACATTTTGTAGCTCCAGTGTGTGTTTAAATGGCTTACGAGATCCATGTTTAAAATTTGTGAAAACCAGTAATAATGTTCTTTACCACAGAATATATTCCAGCTTCTGACTTCTCCAGCCTCTGTAAAGTGTACACTGTTACAGAACATTGAAGACATTGCTTGCTGTGACTTGGTCTCAAAAACTTTTATGTTCAATCACCCAGAACCTGAAGAACTGCCAAGCCTTTCATGATCTTAGCAGACTTTTTGTATCCATGCTGCAAGCTCAGATGCTACAGGATTGGGAAAACATTCCTACTTGGAGATATTCAATTGCTTAGGACTGTTTCTGAGAACCCAGGAAGAAATACCTCTTCTCTCCTTCTGTGTCAAGCTCGAAACTGGTGGAGAGCTGAGGTAAGTTTAGAGAAGATGCATGATAACCCTGAAAACATCACCTAAGTCCGATTCTAATTACAATGACAGCATTCTGTGCATATACAATCTTATAATTATGGAATATTCAGTTTCTATGCAGGATAAAGTTAGAACAACAAAAAGAGGGTAGTTAAGCCCATACACACCTGTTTTTTCTACCACATTAGGCACTATATATCTAACAGTGAAAAAGTCATGTGATAGGCATTAGTCCAATGGCTGGAGACAGAGCTGGCAATGAATCTCAGGACTAGGGGAAAGATCTTCTTCTCCACCCTGTCCCTTCCTCTTTTTCCTCATCTTCATCCTTATTAAAGGCACACTCTTGGATCTGCTGGTCCAGATCAGTGAAGTTGTGTTCTGGGTCTGAACTGCTGTCTGCAGTGTAATCGATCTCCTCCATGCAGGATGGTTCATCATCCACTTCAGAGGTTCTGGAGGTTCTGCTGTTGCTGCTGCTACTGCACCTGTGGTGTATCTCCCCAAAACAAAGAGAAGGATGAGGCAGGAGAGGAAGGAAAACACGTAGGGGAAGGGAAATGGACACAGGGTGGTGGAGAATGGAAGGAGGAAAGAAAAAGTAAGTTAGCCAGAAGGAAGAAACTTACAATACAGAATGGGGGGCGGGGGGGGTAGCCAATCTCCTTTCTGAGTTTTGCTGTAATTTATTCTTTGAGATTTTCTCACTACCCTAAACCCCCTACTATACCACACCCACCTCTTGACTTTGTACCCTCTTTTTCATTATAATCCACTAAGACCAATTAGTGTTGTCTGCTTGTGCATGAGTGTGGGGCTCTGCACTGAACAATTGGCAACTTAAGAGAGACCAGGATCCAGAAGAGTGACTCTTCCTCGTGCAACAATCATCAACTTGCTGTAGTTCCTCAACAAGGGTTGGTGTATCATGAGCTCCTGTACCATCCATACTGGAATTTTAACTGGCTTGATCTAATACAGGTTTTGTGCTATGAGTACAAGATTTGTTACTCCCTTAAATACTTTTTATTCTCACACTCTTCTGTCCTCAATTCCTCCCTTGAGAGTAAGTAGGATACCATTCAAAACTGTTAGACTCCTTTTTTCCTCTGTCTGTAATCTCTGTCAATCAATAAACTCCCATCCAAAAGATGTTGAGAGTATTATCTTTGGGTTTTAGCCATGGAGCACAGGATATCTGTCCTACAACCAACACACCAAAAGGAACAGGAACATAGATTTGTTACTTATTAGTAGGATACTTTGCCCTAATGGAGTTACCATATAGGCTCCAAGAGCAAGAAGAAGCTCTTAGCCCTCATATGACTGTTGAAATGAGGGGGGTGATAAGTAGGCGCACCCCACTCTGGAGGAGTACGATAGGTGGGGGGAGCATGGGAGGGGGGACCAGCAGAAGTGGAGAGAGGGGATTGGGATGGAGATGTAACTTGAAGTAATAAATAAACATTTTTTAAAAAGATAGGTTAACCCTCCTGTAGTACCAACCAGCTGGATGTCAGTGATTATCTGAGGATGCCATTCTACCCCCTCCCAGCACAGAGTAGGTCTGGATCAAAGTAGAGAGGACTCAGAGACATAATAGTCTTCATTCTACCACATCACATTATGTGTCTCACATAGTTCTCCTTCATCATGATGAATGGTTTAATGAAAACCAAAATTAATCCAGATTGAAATTAATAAATGAGCAAGCAAGTACGCAACATTCTGTTTCTTCTATGCTTATATTTCTCCATTACAATCCCTCTGTCTCCAATTTATCAACAATTGGGTGATCAACAGGGGTTGGGCAGCAAGAGGGAGCAGTTGCAATGGACCAAAGACTTCACTGCATATTGTGAACAGAGGGAATTTCTTTCCAAGGAGCTATATATCTCCCTCATTTGCATGAGATACCTGAAGACTTTCTAATCACTCCCTACTTAGGACTTAACCAATTAGGATTAGCAGCATGCTGGGTTTCTACTTTGTGATTTACAGAAGGCAAGCACTTCATAAATCAGGCAGTGCTGTTCATCTACCTGCTTCTCCATAAACAATGGAAATGGATAATCAGTGGTAAGGCTACACATTAGCTTGGGGAAATTAATCAGGCCAGCTCTTTAATTGTTTACTGACTGATCGGAGCTCACAGTGCTCTCCACATGCTCTGTTCCCTAAACTGAAAGTCTGATGAGACACAAATGGAGAAGAAGGGAGAGAAATATGAACCTTGTTTACACAGTCCCATGACATTAAATGGCCATTATATTTTAGGCTGAACTGTCGGTAATAAAGTCATTGAGTAAAGGAAAGAAAAAGCTACCCAGCTGTAGTTAGCTTCTATTCAGCAAGAATCCTAAGTATCTGAAACTCTCCTGCTATCATCCTAGGTAATGTGGTGACAGTGTAGTAGAACGTCTGGAGCCTGATTTCAAATCCTGACTATGGGACTATGGAGAAAACCCTAATCTCATGAAGAGATCTCAGTAGATGAGGTGAGTTCTGGTGGAGAAAAACACAAATGTTGTCTAGCAGAGTATCTTGTGAAATAATGTCAGTCAATAAATTTCAATTCCATTTCTCTGTTGTGGATATTAAGAAGACAGTTAACATAGAGTAGAAGAAAAGCATGCATTTAAATGTATTGCTTCCCACCCACATTACTGCAATAATTACTACAGACAAATGGGTGCTGCTAATGATCTCTCTAAAATTTGTGCCATTTCCAGATTTAGGACCTTGCAGTAACTCTCCATTATTTTTAAGGGAGCATGAATATGAATGGGTTCAGTGGGTAGAACATTAAAGCGGGGTTCATTTTCAGGTGTAAATGTGGTCAGTTTACTTCAGGAGGAGTCTCCTCAGTCATTCACAAACTTGCAGCCTTCCACCACAGTCTAGTTGCTAAACTGTTCATGATGAGATCCTTCACGTACATCAGACTTCATAGCTCTCCAATATTTTACCCATACAATCAACTCCTTATATTAGTAATCTAAGCTCTCAAATCCAAGCAAATGAGACATGGTTCCATTTACACAACCATCATAACTATTACTAAGAGACCATTTTGATAACCTTTTCCCTACTGAAAAATTTCCCTCTAAGTGTCAATCTCTGATAGTTACTGAATTTGTTTTGAACCAGAACTTAGCTATAATTTAATTGTAATTAATATGGAGCTCATACCCTGACAAGCTCCTATCTACTTTATTCTACAGAATATCTAGAATGAGCGAGAACTCAGCAGATACAGAACATTGCCAAATTGAACATGTACATGAGAGATAGTTTGAAAACACTTTTTGCAAATGATTTTATGTAGCTATTTTCTTGATTTATTTTCCAAAATCTTTGGTTTCTAAAGTTTTATAGGTATTACATGATTATTATATCACTGATTATTAATGATGTAAAGACAGGTAGTTTCCTGTGAATGCTAGATACAAGTCAAAACAGTGCAAACTAGCAGCTCTTGTAGGGAAAATATGAGTCCAGATCAAATGTAAATCTTAAGGACTAAAGCTAGTAAAATTACATCATGCAATGAATGTTCTTTTTTTACATTTACTTATTAATTCAAGTTACATCTTCATCAGAACCCACTCTCTCCATCCTACCCGGTCCCACCCTTCCACCCATTACCCCCTCTCCCACCTATCCTATTTCTACGGTGTGGGATGTCCCCACATATCAGCCTGCCTAGGTTCATCAGTCACATGAGGGCTAAGAGCTTCCTCTTACACTGGGAGCCTACATGTTAGTTCCACTAAGATGAAGTGTCCCACTAACAGGTAACAAAGATCATGTTTCTGTTCCTTTGGATCTGTAGGTTAAAGGATAGTTATCCTGTACTATATGACTAACATCCAGTTATCAGTGAATACATGTCATGTGTATCTTTCTGGATCTAAGTTAGCTCACTCAGGATGAGCTTTTCTAATTCCATCCATTTGGTTGTAAATTGAATTATTTACTTGTTTCTCATTGCTGAATATTATTCCATTGTGTAAATGTACCACAGGTTTTTTTTTTTTAATCCATCCTTCAGTTGAAGGACATCTGGGTTGTTTCCAGTTTCTAGCTATTTCAAATGAGCATAGTTGAGGAGATGTTTTATTAGTTTGGTGAGGAACATTTTTGGATATAAGTCTAGGAATGGTATGGCTGGATCTTGAGGTAGAGCTATTTCAAGTTTTCTAAGATATCGCCAGACTAATCTCCATAATGGTTGTATAAGTTTGCACGCCCACCTACAATGGAGGAGTGTTCCTCTTTTTCCACAACATCACCAGCATGTGCTGTCATTTGAGTGTTTTTATTTTAGCCAGTGTGACAGGTGTGAGATGGACTCTCAGAGTCGTCCTGAGTAGACAGATCTTTAGTGCTTTTCTCATGCACACAGAATCAAATGTGTATGGCTGAGCTTTGTAGAGTAACCAATTTCCATCTACACACAGCCCATAATACCTTCATGTAGACGTCAAAGACAAGCAGTAGAAATTAAATGTTCTTTCCAACAATCAGATGGCTAAACAGTATGTTAAAAGGCATGTGAAATGAACATAATGAAAATTGGTTGGTCACAGACAAGTTTATTACAAGGGAAAAATACATGGCAGGTGAATGTTTAAAATCATTTAGAGTGCAGTGCCTCATACTTTTAAACCCTGTACTTGGGGAACCAAGGCAGGTTGATTACCATGAGTTCTAGTCAAATCTGGGTTATAGAGTTTAAAAAAAGAACCACATAGCAGTAACAACAGAAAGTTCAATGCCAAAATTATAATTTACCACCCACAGCAAGTAGAAAAAAGACAAAAGAAAAAGTGATGCAGAGCAAGTAAAAGAAAAAAATATTTTAAATAAGACCAAGAGCTCAGCCAAGGGAAGCAAACTGAACATATGAAAGCAGCGAAATATGGATGGCTATATGGAAAACATATCCTACTACTACAGTTAAAAATTGATGAAGAAGGTATTTCTTTTTCCCCCCAACAGCTCTCCCTTTCAGTCCAAAAAATGGTTCTTTTTCTTATAACTATAAATACAATACAAAACAACAGAAATA
>CAJQZJ010009840.1:4154268-4168378 GCA_907164525.1 Lophiomys imhausi
TTTTTTAACATTTATTTTATTAATTCCAGTTACATCTCAATCTCAGCCTCCTCTCCCCTCCCTTTCCAGCCCCCCCCCCACTACCTCCTCCATGCTTCTCCTAGGGTGAGGGGGGGCCCTCACATATCAGCCTCCCTCAGTTTATCCTTCCTCTTGCTCTGGGGCTCAGCATGGCAGCTCAGCTAGGGTAATGACTCTTTATTACTGGATTGCATTTAAATAACTAATAGTTATTGAATAGGTAATAGTGCAAATCATCGTTGGTGGCATGAAATACTGATCAGTTGCTAGATAGCACATAACACTAAGTAAGGTGTTGAGCTCCTCAAAGAACATATCTGTAAATTTCCAGGTCACTTTCCTGATATTAAAGGCGAAAATCATATTATAAGCATTCTCCTTGTAACTAGTGTTTCTTGCAGATACTAAACATCTGGACTTTCAATTCTCTTATGTAAAAAGGAAATAGCTAAGGTATTTGCATATGACCTAAGCATATATCTCCATATAGTTTTTATCATCTTATAATTAATATCATGCAGATGATATGTAAATGGTTGTTGCAGTAGGTTTTAGAGAATAATATCAAGGAAAAAAGACTGTATATATTTAGTACGTATACAGGAGGGTAAGTTTTATTCACCATAAAATGATGTGGTAAGGCAATATTATTCTAAGTGATCATGGAAGAACAGACAACAATCAAAACGAAACTAAACCAAAAAACAAACAAACAAACAAAACACCTTTAGTGTCTTCAAGCATTCTTGGGCGAGACAATAGTTACATCAGTTTCCAACTTTGCCCTCTAAACACCAAAATTGGGTAAAAGCAAAAATGTTGACCTGACTACACAGTGATGCATAGCTATTTCTTTCATACCCCAATAGCAAAGACCTCTTTTTGGCCTTTAGATATCATTGTGTCATCTACGTTGCATGTCCTTCTCATCACTTCCCACCCCACTCCTATCAACAGAAATCCAATTTAACCCCTTAAATTAAATTTGCACAGTGTTTAAAGGGTTAATCCATGCCTTTCCTATCTGTGTCTCACCCTAAGAATTTTGGACTCCAGTGTAAAATCCGTAGGTCTGTTTTTTTTATATCTGTGCAGTGTTCTTCCTGATATTAGCCTGTAATAAGTGAGGCCAGAAGAAACAGTTCACAGCCTGCTTTTTTAGCTTGAACACAAGGTGAGGCTTTACCTTAGGATTCTCCTGTTTCTTTGCACAGAAGGGTGCTGGTCTCCACCCATGACTCTTCTACCCTTAATAACATCCCAAATCTGATGTTGCCAAATGCTCTCTGTCTGACTGAGCAGCACATTTGTGGCTGAGAATCATTCCTTACAGTGCTAAAGTGTGAGAAAGCTTAAAGTAGGGGTGTGAAGAGCAGGAGCATACTTTTGGGGGGAATTTGTGTAAAATAAAGGTAAAATGATAAAAGAAAATCTCGACTGTTACTTTTCTAGAGAAAAAAAATTATCTAAGAATAAAAAGCCTATCCCCAAAAAGGAAGGAAAATATCATCATGGTGAAGAGCCAATCAATGAAGCTGTCAATTTCTTACAATTAAACTGGACATTTAATTCAATCAAAACACCAGTGGCCACCACTATATTCACTATATGCAGTAGAACAATTATGAAGCATCACAGCAATCAAATTAAATTCAATATCAAGCATCACTTGTCAAGGCAACAATAGTAATTTCAATAAATTTTGTCAAATAAAACCAGAATATTTGGGGCTAATAAGACAGTTTAGTAGATAAAAGATCTTGCTGTCAATCTCACAACACTTGCCAGATCTTTGGGACCAACAGGTTTTGGAGAATTGATTCAAACAAGCTGTCTTTGATCTCCACATGTGCGTTTCTCACACACAAAATAAATAAATTTAATAATTGTTTTAAAACACACAATATTTAAATGTAGAAAAAGAATCATAACTATTATTTTGAATACCCCGACCATGTTTCTTGAAAACAGTTAAAATAACATTTTAGTTCTAAAATTCTAAACTCTAAAAAATTTCAAAAATTTAAAATTCTAATAAAAATTAAAATAAAAAGACAGCACAACTGTCTGAGATGACTCTGCATCCATGTGTGTCAGTGTAGGTGTGTACTTTTGATATTTGAACATTAGCTAGTTAAGAACATTATTTTGAAAAGAATTGATTTTATTCACAACACAGTAAAGATATACAGAGGATTTAGTCATAAAACTAGGAAATGTAAACTGATAGAAAAAAAGGAACAAAGCTCATCGTGTGTGGAAAAAAAGCAACACTTGAGAACAAAACATTGTTTTGAGGGGAGCATACCTGAGACGATCCCTGTGTGATGCCACGCAAGCCCAGGTGAGCAGAACATACTGGGAATACCCCTGCCCAATGTTGATCATCATGAGCGAGGCATAGCATTCCTGAAACCACTCCTGAGATGAGCCCAGACACCCAGAGGCCCAGTGTCACTAAGACAAGCAAGTAATGGGTAGAAAGATGGAAGAGAAAGAGGCAGAAGGTTGTATATGCAGTGTGGAGAGAGGCAGAACTGGAGACTCAAGGGTAGTGAGGAATAGTCTGATGTGCCTAGCTGGTGATACCATGTAAGACCATGGTGAGGTCCTAACCTGTGCTGTGACTGAGGGCCATGTCTGGGACTGTGGCCCTGCAGCAGCAGGGTTCTGATATGTCCGAAGGCTAGGTGAATATCTGGTCTGGGCTGTTGCTTGGGGCCATGTGGATGTCTGAGGGCTGTGCAGAACTGGCCCCACATCTCACCCAGAAAGCACAGTTGAAGTGGCCCTGGTTGTGGGGTATCAGTGATCTGGCCCTGAGGGTGTGAACATGAGAGAGCTGGCCCTGTCATGCTCTCATCTGCCCTGCCATATGGTGGCACGGACAGGGGGGACATGCCCTTACCCCTACCTTCCCTCATCATCTGCCACAAGCAGGAGAGCTAGCCCCCAGGATCATGAGTGCTGGAGAACTGGCCCAGCCCCTTGCCTGTTGCACACCCTGTACCTCACCTGGGAAGCACAGCAGAGCTTGCCCAACTGTCATGAGTGAGGGTGAGCCGGCCAGGAGGGCATGTGGGTGAGAGAGCAGGAGACCTGGCTCTGCCTTTCGCCTGCTGTGACATTTGAAGTGCTGGAAAGCTCGCACTGGTGATGAGGGTGCTGGTGAGGGAGCACACCTGCTGAATGGCATGGATTCCATCCAGGTCAGATCCAGAGCTTTGAATTGGCTAACCCCAACATCTACTCTTTGGATGAGCTTCTGGAGTGTGTAAAGGGGCTGGTCGTACTTCTGCAGGATCTCCATGACACAGCTCAACAACAGGATATCCAAGAGGAGTCCCAGTGAGAATCTGGTACTGATAGTGTAGCAGAAGCCAGAAGCCTTGCACAACACCAATGACTCGTTGCAATAAACATTTGCAAACAAAAAAGTGTAGACAAAAAGGCATAAAGTGGGACAAATTGTGAAACACTACGGCTTCCACAATGAGATTTTCTTCTTTGGGAGATGGCTGCAAGGACAGAGGGTTGGTATGAGGGAATATGGAGATGAGTGGGATTGGGGTGCATGATGTGAAATTCACTAAGAATCAGTAAAAAGTTAACTAACAAAAAAGAAAAGAAAGAAAAATATTGTACTAGAAAGGTTAGTTAATATTTATATAACCAAAAGAATTTGTGATATTGCCATAAACCTAGGAGGCCAGATATAAGAATGTGGTTCAGAGAAATCTATTTCATACACCGAGAAGTTCATCCAGAAAGAATGTGGAAGCAAAAGCCTCTGGTTTCAGCTATTGTGTGAATTGGGGTGAATTGTGTCTTCTGTTTCCTTACATAAACTCTCCAAAAATAATAAAAGGAAAATAAATGAAGTATTTCAATAGCATTAGCAAATAGTAGGAAAATTCCTTAGTTTCAAACCATGAACTATTAAACTATATGAAAATGTGAATAATAAGAGATGATGTTAAAAATGGATACATACTTCCCTAATGCATACTAAGCTGCTATGAAAGAAAATAGCTGTCTGATTCAATGTTCTATTGCTGTGAAGAGACCATGACCACAACAACTCTTATAAAGGAAAACATTTAATTGGAGCTGTCTTAAAGTTCAGAGGGCTAGTCCATAACTGTCATGGTGGGAAAGATGGTGGTGTGCAGGCAGACATATTGCTGGAGAAGGTACTTGAGAGTTCTTCATCCAGAGTCGCAGGCAGCAGGAAGAGAGAGACACTGAGCCTGGCTTGAGGATCTAAAACCTCAAAGCCACCCTCAATGACACACTTCTCCCAACAATGTCACATTTCCCCCAACAAGGCAACAGGGTCTGCAGCAATGCAGACTCCTCCTAACACCACTCCTTAAGCATTCACATATATGAGCCGATGGGGGCCATTGCTATTCAAGCCACCACAGTAGCATACTATTGGCATCAACCAGATGGATTTCATTAAAAATTCTACACTCCTTGTCTAGTGTGCAGGGACTGGAAGGAAGAACAAGTATACGTATAAAGCTGAGTCACAGGGTATGTGATGGAATGGGAAAAATATAAAGTCAGAATGTCTTTTGATCAGAAACAAGTAATTCAGAAAGAAGGTCTTATTGGGAAGCAAAGTCCATATGGAAAACCAAGAGCTAATATTTGCCATAAATATACATAACTATTGTCAGCTCATTATCTACTTAAAAAATAAAGATTTGAAGGTAACTTTTGCCTATAAGTCAAAGTAGGAAGAAATACTAAGTCTCAAAAAATAGAAATTAAATCTATTCTGAACCCTCAACCTTCTAAGCATGTCCTTATGCTTGGAATTTTGCCCACCAATTCCTCATATAATCTGCTCAAAATTCACTCAGAGTCTAGTCAACTATTGATAAAAGATGAGAATAACTTCCAAAAAGGAAGCTGAAAGTGATTAAAAGTTATAAGACACACAGCCATATTTGAAGCAACAAGAATTAAGATACAAATTGCTAGGCAAATAAGTTAGTTGACAAGGAAGTCAAAGTTGTAAAATTTACATTAATTGGTTTGGAATTAACCAATTGATCAAGAGATAACAGATAAAAAAGAAAAAAGCAACTCAAGGAAAGCTAACCCATTTCAGATCCTGAAATTTTTATTTGTTACTCTGTGCTGGACAGTGGAAGCCTCGCTGCTCTGTAACTATCTGACTCCATTTTATTACACATACATATAAGTATATATTGTGGGAAGCCTCTACAGTAGTAGGATTCTTGATGACCTCTCCCAAAGTGTTGTTAATCCCTCTTCCCCCCTGCTGAGGGGGTAATGGCAAGTGACAGCTTCTAGGAGATGAAAAGTCATTCTCTTAAGAGTGTTGCCTCCTGTAGGTCAACCAAGCTCCAGTGCGATGCCACATATCCAAGAAGTTTGCCAGCACAAACTTCCCATAGGACAGAAAGTGAGTAGATAGGGAAGGGGAGTTAAATCTGGGAGGATATAGGGGAGGGACTGAATATGGGCAAAACAAATTATATGGACTTCCCAAAGAACTAATAAAAGTTGATTTAAAACAAGATAATAGCAAAAAAGAAAGAAAAAGGAGGAAGTGAAGTAAATAAAATTAGAATAAAATACGTGTATGGAAAATATTAGATATGAAAGTGAAAGTTAGCCATGGTAAAATACACAATTCAAAGATAAAAGGAAAAATTTATATACAGAAAGACACGAAATTGCAGGTCAGGGGGGCACATCAGATGCCAAATATATAAATAGTCTGATTCAGAGCAAAGTACAACCCTCCACATTTACCAGTCTACTCACCCATGCAACTCTGACCCTTCTCTCTGCCTGCTGGGGTGCCTGGATCTGGGAAAGGTGCACATGAGAAGTCTATGCCAGGCAACAGCAGAAAAGATGTTAGCATCAAAACATAAAAGTACATCTTTCAAAGTGGAGCGTAAATCTTTATTTTAATGCAATTTCAAAGGTAAGGTGTGACCTAATTACTTTGTGACAGTCAAGTTCGTTTACACAATAAAATGAACACACAGGCCACCCACCCCCAAAATACAAAAGCTTGTTTGCTTGCATTTGTTTGTCTTGCTTTTACTAGGGAGGTGCAGGCAGGCTCAGGGAAGAGCTCGAGAAAGTCTAGAACACCAGAAGTAATCAAATTCAGCCTTCAGAAATGGAAAGATACAGTCAGAAGAGTTTTGATGAGTATTATTCCAGAGATAAAAAGGAGGATAAAAGTGTAGGGAGAATAAGAAGGAAGACGAAATAAGGAGAGGTGGAAGAGGAAGGAAGGGAAAGACAGAGAAATGGAAGGAGAGGGAAAGAAAGGCTACAATCAGTAGTTATCCCCAACAAGTATGCAGACTAGCTGTAGGCATACTGATGGTACTCCATCCATCCACGTTTTCATTTCCTGTAAACAGAATCACTCAAAAATACCAAAATACAATACAAACATCTTGGCAATCCTTCTGGTTCTTTTCATGTGAAACACAAAACTTTCAAGTCATCTTGTTTTGAAATCTTCCTGGGAACACCAGCAAGACTCTCTTTCTACCCACCCATATGCTCAAGCACTTATTTAACTGATTTTTGAAAAGTCATTTCTCTTTTGTCTGATGGCTGCCAGTGGTAGCAGGGGACTCTAAGCATTCTGATCTTCTGCTACTTGGAAGGGTGTAAACTTCACTGTCCTTGTATAAAGGGCCAAGGCATCAAGCTGTCCCTACCTCATTAGCTATTTGCTCATTACAAATACTCCCCATCCCTACCTAAAGTCTCACCCAGATGTTAGTCTAGCACACCAAATCCAAAACACAATCCTGATATCCAGAAAGAGACTGCCAAAGGTAACATTCTGCAAGGCTGAAAATGGAGGACGGCTTCTAAACTGTAGCTGCCAGCATTGTTAGGGGTGGCTGTATCCCTCTGGAGCTTTCAATGCTACTCCTTTAGCCCAAAATGCACATGGTAAACCAGGGTTACAGCATCTTCAGCAATATTTGAATGCTAGGTATCTTGTCTCCTTTCTCAATTTTTCTTTTCAAAGATGCTAAATTCAACAAGAATGGATTAAATATAATGGAGAATTAAAAAAGGAAAGAATATGATGCAGGAATCTAAATTCTATAGAGAGTGCTTTTTAATACCTGGATGTGGAAACTAAATACAGAAAACTTCTCCAAATGATTCTCATGTCTTTATTTTCAACTGATTGCTTTGACGTCTTCTAGGCACACACCCAAAAGTTACTTTGGGTGGTGCTAAGGAGTCTTGTGACACAGGAGAAAAGTATAAATTAAAAACAAGACAGAAACTTGGAGTCAGTCACTCAAACAGGGGGTTTGAATTTTGGCTATAAACACAAAGTGTAAGATAGGAATTTACCTTCCATAAGCCTCATTGGATTAATCTATAAATTGGCAATCTTATTTTCCTTCATAAATTGAAAAACCAGAAGCAATTGTCACAGCAGAAGGCCTCACACTTAGTTACTTCTCTGGTTTGTATGTGAGATGCCCCATCAGCTCATGCATTTGAACCCTTGATCTCCAGCTGATTGTGCTGATTGGGAAAGCTAGGAACACCTAGGACCATGGTTTTCAAACTTCCAAATGCTGTGAAACTTCATAGAGTTTTTCATGCTGTGGTGACTCCAGATCATAAAACTATTTTATTGATACTTCATAACTGCAATTTGCTACTGTTATGATTCATCATATGAATATCTGATATGCAGAATATCTGCTATGTGACCCACAGGTTGAGAACAGCCGATTTAGGGGATGGAGTTCACTGTATGAAGTGGTTCACTAGGAGTGAGCTCTGAAGCTTTAATAGCCATGTCCCATCCGCTGTTTATACTCTGCTTCCTGAGTATGGGTGGCAGGTGACCAGCCAGCAGCCAACACCACACACTGAAAGTTTCCTTTCTATTGCCATTTCTTCCTTGCTGGGATAGAATACAGTACTCTGGAATTGTAAGCCAACATAAACCTTCTCTCTGATAAGTTACTTCTATTAGGGCATTCTATCAGAGTGCCAAAGGTAACTAAGACACTGACTGCCCTTTCTCCCCATTACAATTGGAAAAATAATCACAAAAAGAATCTAATCCTGGTAAGTACACCATCGTGGTGCTTAAACATCGATCGACCTATGGGTACAGCTTCACAGAGTCTCCAGGCAAAGCCATTAAGAACTCTCTATCTTTCACAATTCTTCCACGCCAGCCTGTATAGCAATTTGCAACTTTATGATGTGATAAATAGAATTTCTTTGTTTGGATTTTTCATTTACATATTTATTGAGATATGACGATCTTAATTAGTTCTGCTTTTTTTGTTCTGTTTGTTTTCCTGGTTGAGGAAAGACAGCTTTCTATGGTGTAAAATAATTCTGCATGCTAACAGGGTGAACAAAACTCAGCCTGTGGCATTCCTTCATGTTGATGCTGCATCAAACACAGCTTTGTGGATTCCTTTTGCACTTATTTTCTCTTCAAATGCCAAGGTAATGCTCAACACTTGGGTGCCTGCCAGGCCTTGAGAGGCAGCCACCTACAGAGAGGCAAGAGGGGAACACTTTTAAAATTCGAGACACTCTTATTTATCCAACATGCTCTCCCCAGCTGCCTATCACCCATCTCCCTTCTGAGAATGCTGAACTTCCATTGCTTGTTGCTAATGAAATGCAACACTGTCTGCCCCTTAGCCTGTGTAGGGAGAGCAAAGAGCATTTCTGATTCCTTCCTAAGGGCCTGAGTTCCGGGGTCAGGGGAGGTTTTAGACAGCTTGCCTGCATCATATAATTCCCCATTGTTTAAACTCTACTTTCCTCAGGATAAGAGTTCTGTGAATGGTGCACTCCTCCAAGAGTCACTAGCAGCTTGTTCAACAGCCCCCAATCATGAGCACATCACCACCATCACCCAAAACAATCAATAGGGTTCCCCAGGGCTTTGCATTTATCAGGTTCTTCACACCATCACCAAGTCTGCCACCGATTCAACACTTTCTAAAGAAAGGATATAATGCATTATTTCCTCATTTTGTTTTTAACTAAACTAATGAGCTACTTCTTGTGCTTACAAAAGAAAGCTTCGGGTGCTTTTAGGAAAGGATGAGGAGCAACCCTAGCTAGTCACCTACCATGCCACTTGGTAGCTTTCTATTTGTTTATTCTTATCTCACTTAAAATATAAGCAAACATCTCTGAGAGCAGATGCCACTGTTGTGAAACTAAAATAAGACCTCAGATGTTTAGATAGTTTCTTTTCGATACCTTGAAGCTACACATGACTTAGAAGATGGATGATAATCATATATGCCAAGTACACCTATAGACCGTGTCTCAATCAATACGTATTTATGTGTATAGTTTACCTCGCCAGAGGAAGAACTATGATGAGACTATCACTCAGGCAAAACAGAAACTGGGGACTCTGTCATGTCACAGAAAGGTCTAGGAAAAGCCAACTGTCATTCTCACACAGAAGGTCATGAAAATAATCTCCATCCTTCTTGCTGTGCAACTGTTCCCGGGAATGTCTTGGGAAGTATGATTCAAATTATTCATGAAAGTAGAAGACAGAAGAGAGCAGAGCATGGCGAATTAATGAGAAAAGTATGAGATCAAGGCTGGAGGTGGGGCCTGGGGTTAGTGGGGAAGGGGGCGGAGCTTGCAAGGTGTTTAAGGAGACCTACTCAACTAACTGGTTTCTCAGCATGAACTTTTTTATTTTCAAAATGGTGGAGTTCAATGGCCTGAAAGAAAAGATGCTTAAAAAGCTGGTTCATTGTAGATGTTCGTCAATAGGTCAATAGGTAGCAAGTGCATGAGAGAAATATTTTTTAAATTTTTTCTGTTACTTTAGAGATTATAATTTATATCATTTCTCCCTTCTCCTTCCTCCATCTATCCCCCTTACATAACCTTCCTTGCTTTCCTTCCAATTTATGGCCTCTTCTTTTTATTGTTACGTGTGTATGTCCTTGTGCACATGTAAATTTCTAAATATAATCTTCTCATTCTGAATGACATTATTCTTATGGATGTTTTTAGGGCTGACAACTTGGTATTGGATAACCAATTGGTATGCTCTTCTTTGGACATGGTTATTTAGAAAAGATATCTGAATGTCATGCAATACACTGAGGTTTCCACTGAGAATATTTTAATGATTTATCTAATATAATTGATAACACTCCATTGAGCTAAGCCACATCCATTTTCTTAGTTGTTTGTTTTAAAATCTAGGCTCAAGTATCCATAAATGCCTATGCTCTGCAGATAAGGAGCCAAGAGATATGAACTAATCCAGGTAGCCAAGGAAAGCCCACGCCCTCGTAAGTGTATAAGCACAAGCCTTGTATTGTTTAAATAGAGCTAGAACTTTTGGGGAAAGTTCATTTCTTACTTCGGAAATGAATAATGGTGATGTCATTCTCACTATTATATTTACCGTGAGCGAGGACAACTATTCCCATACTTGATTTTTACATGTCTCATTGTGTTTTCTTGTGGAATGTTTCTAGATCCAATCTATGGAAAATTGTGAGCCCTTGTTAGAATACTGCGGCATCATTAAATGAATCTGAGGTATGTTACCACTTGATACATTTCTTGCAGCAGTGAAAAAAAAAGACATGGGACATCCAAGCTGTGAATGTCTACTTGAACCACAGTCCTGCAAAAATCATTATCTCTATAAAATATACAAGGGAGCATTTTCTTGTCTGAAAAGAAATCAGAGCATCTGGGAAGAAGTATACATTGGCTGAACTACTTAGATTTGTGTTTAATTTGATCTCTATCCTTCTATCCTAAGTGGCCTCACCACCCCACTTTCATATTAGAAGGATTTTCTCTTTTAATACACTTTAAAACCACAAAGAAATACATTTGGCCATGGGATATAAACTAAGCAACATTTTAGGGTGAATTATGTAATAGGAATGGTCAGGAGTGGTTTATCAGTGTAGAGAAAACAAATTACCAAAGTTTAAAAACTAGACATGGGTTCTAATTCTTAGAAAAGTGAAAAGATAATTAATTCTCCGAATCATAATTTTATTGGTAGGTCCCCTTAAGTGCCACTTTATAGTTATTTACTGTGTTTTTCATTTTATACCACATGTAAACACCATCTGTGCTCTCAGCCAATGAACCTAAGAACTGTCCTGCATTTTTTTTTCTAATATATTGCTCAGCTGGATTTGGGGATGGGTCGCTTTAATCCCTCATTTGGATAGTTGAGGGAGGATGATGAGGACCTCAAGGTCATACTCAGCTGTACAGTGAGGTCGAGGCTAGTCTGAACCACACATAACCCCACCTCCAAAGAGTAAAAATAAATAAATAAAATGATACAAATGCTCATTCTTTATATCCGCTGTAGAGTTCCGTTCTGATATGCCTTTATGCTTTAGTTAACAGTTTTGAATCACAATGGCTCACAAAAGCCATGCAAATAATAGCTCTGGAGATGGAGACATTGATGTACATGAACACCTCAGGTTAAATGAACTTGACACCACGGTGCAGTTAAATACAGGGAAGTAAGAGAATTGAAAATAAATGTCTAAAGTCAATTGAAAGCTCCATGAAAAACTCTTTTTTCTTTAAATATTTATTTATTACTTCAGGTTACATCTCCATCACAGTGTCCTCTTTCCACCCCTTCCAGTCCCGCCCTCCCACCCTCTAACCCCTATCTCTTCCATCCCACTCCTCTGGAGTGGAGTGTCCCTATATAACAGTCCCCCGCCCCAGTTCAGCAGTCATATGAGGGCCCTGATGAAAAACTCTTACACTGGGTTTGGAGTCGCCTCACTACCTCTCAGTCCCAGAAAATTCTATATTGCACCACATGGTTGCCATTCTCTCTCCTTAAAGTAGCAGTAATGGTATGCTTTAGGTATATAATTGTGGTTGACAGAACCCAAAAAGAATAGTTTGAATTTGAGCATTAACACCACTACTAAAACAGGAACATGATTAATTTTAAGTGTATATTTTATATGGGCTACTGAGGTGTACTTGTTTCTTTGGTTTGGTTGTATGAAGAAGAACTTCAGCTTCCTGAATAGTTAGTTTCTACCAGGAAGTCCAATACAATTTTAAAAGCTGGCCTAGAAGTATGTGGCTGCTGACCAGGCTTTTCTGAAACAGTCTGAGTGGTACTGGGCTGGAGCTGTGGGACCCGGATGCTGGCGTATCCTTCTTTGAAGGCTGAGTCCACTGGCTGGCCCACACAAGCTCAGTTATTCCCTCTCCCCTGCTGTTCTCAGAAACCTAAGCTGTTTCTTTGGGTCCATGCAAAAGAGTTAATCCAGCTTTCTGAAGACCTGATATTCCCACAAGATGTATCCCCTTTCTCCTCTTTGGCTTGCAGAGGCAGCAGGAGTAGTGAGAGATTGTAACTCTACCTCTTCTTTGCTGCATTCTTTGTATCCTCCCCGATAGGGGTTGGAGTAAGTGAAAGACAAATTAAATTTTGTTGGGATTTATACTTATCATTATGAATCTGCCTGTGTGTCAAGATATCCTTATCCAAGGAATCCCAAGGGGAGATCTATTTTCTTTCTTTCATTCTTTTCTCTATTCATATTAACTCAACTGGAAAACTTTGGAGGCACTTTGATATTGAAAGGGGCTTCAGAAACTTCACTGTGCCCTGAGACATATGTAGCCTTAATTGAATGATCTATGGCTCTAAAATATTTTGGTGGGGTTTGTGGAACAATGTCGAAAAATGAAAAGTGAACAGCGACTATAAAGTGAATGTGGGGAACTAATTGCCATAGGGACTATGGTCCAAGGACTTGACTGTCACTCATTCAGATGGTATTCTCATTTTCACAAACACCTCATCCTCAATAAACTCAAAATGCCTGTATATATTAGCACCCAATAACTGAACATGAGAACACAGCAAAATGCAGCTTAGGGAGCTGCTTAGGCAATACTGTGGGAGCAGGCATAGACTGAACAATAGCACTGGTAAGCAAGATGTTTAAGATAAGGTATGGTGTCATAAGAAGTTAGTATGTGTGTATTAAAGAAGTCACTTAAAGCTTTAAAGCTGTGATGTATGGTTCAAATGACGGAACCTTGCTGAGAAGTGATTGTTGAGTGTCAGCTCTAAATGTGACATGTATATCACCAGCTCTAAGGCTCAAGGAATACCAAAGAAGAGGGAAGGAAAAGGGATGGGAGAGTGCTGGGAAATACTTTCTTCTAAACATGACAAGGTCACTGCATTTATAAACACTCATCAATTATGGTTACCTGCATAAGAACTACACAAAAATGGGCTCTTCAACATTCCATGGAAAAGGGAGGAGATAAGGAGGCCCCATTTTTCCCTGAGGAATTACTGGCAGTTATGGTTTCTGAAAGAGAGGAAACTATCTTTTTATCTACTGGGACGTAACTGGTAATTTCCCATGCTCCAGCAAAGAACCCTCAGCCATGTTTATCTAAGAAACATTAAATAAAATCAGTGAGCCATGCATGTACAAGGAGACATGGAGATAAGCGGGGGAATTTCTGGGAAGAAGAGAAGGTCATTAAGATGATAGAGGGCAGCAGGGAATTGACTATGATCAAAATATACACATGTATGGAATTTTCAAACAATTAATGAAAATGCTTTAAATCATGCTGAAGTAAGCAGAATGTACAAGCTTTTTATAACCAGGCATGGTGGCACACGCCTTTAATCCCAGCACTCAGGAGGCAGAGGCAGGTGGATCTCTATGAGTTCAGGCCAGCCTGGTCTACAAAAGGAGTCCAGGACAGCCAGGCTCTGTTACACAGAGAAACCCTGTCTCGAAAAACAAACAAACAAAAAGTGATAACCATGACCAATAGGGCTGGGGTTTTACTCAAAATATCTTGTGCTGAAGTTTGGTTGATATCTTACAGCTCTGTGGTAGAAACTTTAGCTCATAAGAAACACATTCTTAAAGAGAATATCTGGATTCTGGTATGCTGCCTCTGTTTCTGTCTCTGCCTCTGCTTCTCCCCTTCTCTCTCTGTCTCTCTCTCTCTCTCTCTCTCTCTCTCTCTCTCTCTCTCTCTCTCT
>CAJQZJ010009840.1:4168388-4188007 GCA_907164525.1 Lophiomys imhausi
TCTCTCTCTCTCTCTCTCTCTCTCTCTCTCTCTCTCTCTCTCTCTCTCTCTGCCTTCCCTGTCACCACGAGATGAGCATCAGTATTTAACACATATTGTCAGTGTGATACTGCCATGCACAGGCCCAAAGCAATTGGATCTAGCAATCCAAGACTAAAATTTCTGAAGTCCTAAGCAGAACCCACCTTTGTTCCTTGTAGTTTTTGGTTATCTCTTGTATTTTCCCACAGAAATGCACTGCTGATTAGCCCATATTGGTGAGAGAGGAAGAGAGAAAACAATAATGTTATAGATGCATAAAATACTACATGTCTATATCTTATTATGGTTGCTTTAATAACTTCTACAAAGCAGAATGCTAACATAAGCAGTTTTGTTGAAATTAAGTTTTGACCCTCATCTTAAACATCTACAGTAAATGAAGTTCTCTCAAAGTGGGTGTGAATATGAGCATGCTACAAGCTTTGGTCACCTTCCCTATCCATGACCTCAGTAGAATTTTGCTTCTGAATCTTCTATTTTTGTGACTTGGCATGATATACTTAACAAAAAAATGGGATTCTACAATCTGATATCTATTTACTATCTCCTATGTGTGCTATGCTTTCCACTCCAATATAATCCTTCCATTAAAGTTACGTCTGTCTCTCCTCTCCTCTCCTCAAATACCCTGTGGGCTTTGCTCTTTCTCTAATTTGGCATGGATGCACTCTGCCACCTGAGATGCAATCCTTAGCAACAGGGCTAATTGAAGCCTCCCGCCCCCTCGCCCCCCACTCCCCATGTTAAGATCAATCCTAAAAGTCATATTCTCCATAAAAGCTCCCATGATCTTGTGGTCTAGGAATAATTGCCCATTTGATTTTAGGATATTTGCTCAACTCCATTTCTCCTTAGAGATCAGATGTATATGTTTTGTGTTAATGTGTATCCATCATAATTTTTGCATTCCTTGCCTTAAATACACAAATATTCAAAATGAATAAGAAATGCAAGCCAAACAATTCTGCCTGTTTAAATGCACTAAAAATGCCCTCTGTCCACACCTTAGGGCAACCAAATGTCTCTGCTGTTCTTCACTTGTCAAACACACAGGGTTCAGAGGATTTTTCCTTCATTTTTGAAATTGCAGGAGTAACAAGCCTTAGTCAGAGACATTTCTTTACAAGATCATTTACTAAGACATAGTTAATTGGCAATTTCACAGGAGCCTGTTTCCCTTGCCATGGGCACATATTTGTGTTCTGTTTTACTGCATGGTCTATTTTATTTTATGTCCTATTCTACTTCTTCCTTTACAGCAGCAACAAGGTAGCTCGAAGTGCATCAAGTTGTTTACAGTCAAGATGCAGAAAGCAAAGATAGATAGAAGTCCAAAATCTGCAGGAAGGGGTAGATGTTTGAGAACCCACATGAAAAAAAAAAAGAAAGAAAAAGAAAAATCACCAAAGCTACTTAAAGACTATTTTGTTATCTTGGGAACTGTCTTCCAAATTCTATGTTTCTACTCCAGCTCTCAGGTTTCAGATAAAAGGATTTAGTGTTGCTATTGTTGCAGACTAAAAGAATTCTTTACACAGGCCTTTTTGTTGTAAGAACAAAAATCAAATCTCCTTGCCTTCTCAAACACCAGGGGATTCTGAGGAGTTTACAGAGCAATGAATTTTGATATCAGTTGTGGGAAGAAAACCAGCTAGGCTCTTGGTTCCAGAGTATAAAGTCAGCTATGGCACCACCTTTATTTACTCTGGAACAAATATATGGTTTCTTAGCTATCTTGGTCTAGTTTAGTTAGAAGTAACACATTTTCTGAAACTAGTGGCTTTCTGTTATATCAGGAAATCTTTCCTGACAGTGGAGTTTAGTGATTGTCAGGCTGAGAGACCAATGATGTGAGAGTCACAAACACCCGTGCAGTAAACAACTGCATGAATGAAATGATAATGAAGCAGTCATGCTGGAGAAACATTCTGTGAGGTGGAGTGACATTATTTATGCTAAGCAGGCAGATAATCAACATATGGTGTTTAAAGAGATGCAAGATGTTTGGAAACTACAACTGCGTTGTATAATCTTATGGCAAGGAAATCTAGTCTTTTCACAAGATGCATCAGAGGAAGTTATTTGAACCCTCTTAAATTGTCTTCCATAACCTTCATAATCCAATTTTAGTTTAGCTCACAACCAATTCTAAGGTAGTTTAATTAATGGGAAATTAACTGAAAGAATCAATTTTGCTATAAACATGACTGTTGACCTTCAAGGAAAGTTAAAAGGCATAGCTTGAACTGGGCTGCTAGTGGAAAAGAGTATGGAGAAAAATAAATGTGGGCTTTATTTCCATATCCAAATACTAGTGAAATAGATGTCAGTTTCTGTGTATAATAATGACATACATAAGGCTAAGTGAGAGTCAGAAAGCTAAGAAGAGGAGTTGTGATCAATTATCACAAAAAATAAATATGTGGTCTAGAACATAATAAAATTTAGTGCAATACATAGTAGGTCTACAATTTCCTATAAAGAAGTAAGTTACTATCACTATGCAAATGTATGATAATCCATTATAGGACTTATATCAAAGTATTAAGTTGTTTTATGCATTATCTGTAATTACACTGTTTTGTATCATAATTTATTTGAAGACTTTTTGATGCAAATGAAGACAGCATTGTTAAAGAGATTATCTGGTAGCATATGTTCTATTAGGTAGCTGTGTTCATTTCCTAATTACTGAATAACATAGCAACAGCAACAATAAGAAACACAGTAAAATTCATCTACTGTATTTCAGAGCTACTGAGAGGCATTTGCTAGATACTTTAAATAAATTACCTCATTTAACTCAATGGTACTGCTTTATAGTGTGTCTTTAACTTTTGATTTTAACATATAAATATTCTGGTTCTTATCCATTACCTTGTGTGCCTACACCACATCAATCCCTAATCTACTAACATTCATAGTTTCACGAGTTTTCTTATTCTATTCAGTTATTTCAAAAAACATTGATCTCATCTGCCAGTTTTCCTTAGTTTATTTTTCTATCCATTAATTTAGAGAAAAGAAGGACAAGGGGTTAAAAAAAAGAGTCTGTCATCTGCCACTACATGCTGAGGGTTCAAAGTGTACAAGACATTCAGAAAATATGGAAGTGGAGTAGGGGGTGGACAAGCTCAGAGGCAGGTGATAGCTCTGCTTTGTAGGAAATATTCTAAGGCAACAATTAGCCCTGAATTTTGAGAGCATAACCAGGAGTTGGGAAAGACTCCTCCGAGGGGAAGCAAATCCATCTTAACCATACAAGTGTGGGAGGGGACGTTGGGATGAATAATGTCATACACAGAGTCCTTTATATAAGAAGGCAGCACACACGGAGAATCAGCTTTTCCAGGTTCTGGAAAACACATGCTGTCCTGTTCTGGTGGAGCAAGGAAGTAAGGGGTAAGGTACCAGAGAGGGAACAGCCAATGAGTCAAGGAAAGAAGACAGACTTGGTTTTATAGGTCATTTTATTTTGCACTTGTGAAGAAGATGCTGAAGCACACTCTATTTCATTAGCATGAGACATAATTATTTAAATATAACTTGCTAGAAATTAGATGCTCAATTTTAAAACATGATTAATTAGAGCAATGTATTAAATGATAATATTTGGCATCTATTAATGAGGATATAATTATATGTGTTATTTAAAAGCTTAGTGCAATACCAATATTTTCTCATGAAATGAAGTGAAGCATACTAACTAAAAAAAAAAAAATCAACAACTTGACAGAATTCATTTCAGCATCCACATCTCAGGCACTGATTACTCGTTTTCAAGAATCTGGTTAAATTTTTATCTATATTTGTTTAATAAAAATCAGTTAACATTTTCATGGAAATGTATTTTTTAAAACTGTGAAGGGTGAAAAGGCAAAGTCACATGGGACTCATATAAATTTTTGTCAAGGTTGCCATTTTGTTGTAGAAGATCAAAAGATTGACCCTTAAAGACTAGGTCTTGTACTGATAGGTTATTTTGCTGATGTGGCTTCATGGTGTAGGTAGTAAGTACCATTCTTCAGAAGAGCTCACAGGACTGTGTGAGTTAATTACTATTAACATGTATATTTTATATGGCAAAATAAAGAAATTTAGAAAGCTATCAAGATTCTGGGGAGATAGGTTTATTAGATAAAATGTTCACTGTGCAAGCCTGAGGACAGATTTCAGCTCTTCAGAACTCATATTAATGACTAGTGAGTACAGCAACCATTCTACAATTCCAGTGCTTGTAGGTGATGACATAGGATCCCAGAGAAAGCTGACAAGCTAGACCAGTCTTATGGGAGAGCTCAAGATTCAAGTGAGAGACCTTGTTTCTTCCATGAGTAGGATGGAATGTTTTTGAGGAAGACTCTCAACCTCATCGTCAGCCTCAGGCCTCTGCAGATAAACACATATATGTGTGTAGACATTGAAACACATGTGTGTCCACACACATGCACACATGAATACACATGGAAAAAGGTGCGAAACTATTTTGCAAAGTCATTCAGGAAACAATTAGTACGGCTGCAATGTTCTACTGGGAGAGGCTATTAGTTGATCACAAATATATTAATTCAATCAAAAACATAGGAAGATATTAAATACATGTATAGATATGCTTTGCGGTTTGGGCTGGATACAGCATCTCAAAAATACAGATCTGTTCTTCATTATCCATTATGTAGAAAATGAAAATTGTAGGAAACATCCTCGACTATGAAGCAGTGCTTTACTTTGGATATAAAATCCCCCTCAAGTCCCATGTGTGCTAAAGGCGTGGCCTCCAGTCTGTGGCACAATGGGGGAGGTTGTAAGATGTTAAATAGGTGGATCTACTCAACGGGTGTTGAATTATTTAGAGATATCTCTGATTACTGTGTCTGTGTTCTTCCCTTTTCTCTCCCTGCTTCTCAGCTACCATGTGCCCAGCAATAGTGTTCTGCCTTGCCACAACCAAAAATTAAGAGAAACCATGAACTGAAAAATTTAATCCTGTGAGCCAAAAATAGACCTTCTTTCTTTTTAAGTTTATTACCTCAAACATTTTGTGATGGGGATGCAAAGCTAATTAATACATTCTGCTTCTTTGGTCTGGGAAACCCAGCATATTCTCCCACAAGACAACTGTCATAAAGCACATAAAATACACAGATCCCTATCAGAGAGCAAGGGGAGGATCAACAAAACTGCGAAGCTTTATATGTAGAAAAGGGCTGGATGTTCTTAATTGCTTACCCTTTGACTTCATAACTAGGTCTTTCTATGAAAAGACAGACAGATGTGGCCAGGGTATATAGTATGATATAGGAGAAATGAAGAAGAAAGGCAGAATAGTCTTACAGTGCTAGACAGAAAATTCACTTCTTTCCTAGTGTACCAGCCATGAGAAACAAGTTGAGAAAGTTTCTGAACTACTTCCAAACTGAAATAACAGAGAATTAAATGGATGCGAAGGACAAGAAAATGAGAATCATCAGGAGGATGCCGAGATTTCCACTAAAGAAACTGAGAACATTCCAGGAGGTAAGGTTTCTCACAATGTAAGGGATTTTGAAGAGAGATTTTCTTCACATTTCTTCAGGGCTTAGATCTCATGTGCAATTCCTCCCTAATTCAAGAAATGCATTTCTGTTTCAAAAAGAAATACAAAAATAAAGTGACAAAGCCCAGACTACTAGCATTTCAGCATGCAACACAGCAGTTTTGGTGAGAGAGGAGGAGGATGAGAATTGCCTGCTTCCATGTGGACCATCCCTCATGTTCATCAGTTTGAGTGTGGGTGTGATCATATATATAAGGAGGACCAACATATGTAGGTGCATGTTATTCTTGGTGTGTTTATATGTGCCTCTTAATGTGTATAAGGAGACTAAATGTATATTCATATGTGTGATGATGTCCTTATATGTCTGTGTGTGTAGTTATGTGAGTATGTGTCTAGGTAGATTTGTGTGTGTGTGTGTGTGTGTGTGTGTGTGTGTGTGTGTGTGTACATATAGGAGAGTATGCATGTGTGCCTGTATGCATGTATATACCCCAAGGAGTATCAATACGCACTAATTCAGATTAGATTCCTTTACTTCTTTCCATGTTGCCCTCCTAATTCCTCATCTCAGCCCATATAATTTTCAGTGTAACAACCCATTGAACAGACATCCCCACCACTTGGAGGGCTAGAAGTAGGGAGGGGAAGTTTGTTCTTGTGCACACTTGGCTCCTGGTCCTGAACACAGCTCCTGGGTGGTGCTGAGTAAACATTCCACCCATGGAGATATTGTACCCCATACTGATGAGCATGAGAAATAGTATGCATATGGATGCTCACATTTACACACAGAACATATCACATATGTTCAGGTACACAAACACACACACAGACACAAGTACACACATGAATCTATATATAAAGTTGTGCATGCTCACACACCCTTGTACTTATGCAAATTCCTGCACATATAGGCATATATTGGTTCAACACAGAAATGCATAGATATGCCTTTGTTTATATGCACACCTACAGGCTCACACATGCATATCACCATATACACACAGTCACCACCATCAATCTATACACATATAAACATATACATTTACACACAAGTGTTGGGCATTTGTGAATCTCCTATGTGCCATACATGTAAGGTCATAAACAATGCCCATGGAAGCTAGCAAACAGGATGAAGGTTGAACAAGATCCTAGCACCAATGTTGGCAGGCTGATGAGAATGTTCCCTCCCTGGGTTCTTGCAAAGCCCTCAGGCTTGTAAACCACCTGGCTATAGGCAGAGATTCACATATCCCTCAGGCAAAGAGAGCATCAAAATTGACCAATCCTAAAGCCCCCTTTAAAAATCCTCTACTGCCCCAAAGCTATATATTTTCCATGATACACTAAATAAAGGTTATTGTTATTGTTGTCCCTGTTTACTTTTATGAAAAAAGATTGGAGGCTGTCTTTTATCCACAAATCCACCAATATTTGCTCTGGCAAGTCCTGCTCTCCCTGATAGCCACTGCTAGGAGCCCCCTCCCTTTTACATTGCTGCCAAGGCTGGGCCATTGGCTGTTTTGGTAAATAGCTTAAACTAAAAGAACTAAGTCACCTTTAGGACAACAGGATTTCTTTCCCTGTCTGTTCCTTTGGGCAGTAGCATTTCTTTAGATGCAATTAGAGCCTTGGACCTCACCTTGGTGACCTTATTAACTCCATCCCCATTCTATTGGCCCTGACCCTGAGACACAAGGTGAAGCCTGGGAGTACAACTAGCTGCATAACAAAGATGGAACAACACACAGGCCTCTCATCTGCACACACACACACACATACATGCATGGATCATATCTACGCTTCACATACATACTTCCACGGTCATGCATGTGTTCACACACACTGACAAATAAGACCTCCCAAATTCACCTCATAAGACCCTTTAAACTGCTATACTTTGTAAATTTTGGATATTAGCCCTCTGTCAGATGTGGGGTTGGTGAAGATTTTTTTTCCCAATCTGTAGGCTGCTGTTTTGTTTGAATGACAGTGTCTTTTGCCTTACAGAAGCTTTTCAGTTTCATGAGGTCCCATTTATTGATTGTTGGTCTTAGGTCCTAAGCTGTTGGTATTCTGTTCAGGAAGTTGTCACCTGTGCCAATGATTTCAAAGGTTTTTCCCACTTTCTCTTCTAGTAGATTTAGTGTGACTGGGCTTATGTTAAGGTCTTTGATCCACTTGGACTTAAGTTTTGTACAGGTGATATATGTATGGGTCTAATTTCATTCTTTTTCATATGGACATCCAGTTGGACCAGCACCATTTGTTGAAGATGCTGTCCTTTTTTTATTGTGTGGTTTTGGCTTCTTTGTCAAAAATTAGGTGACCATAGGTATGTGGGTTCATTTCTGGGTCTTCAATTCAATTCCATTGATCCACCTGTCTGTTTCTATACCAACACCATGCTGTTTTTATTACTATTGCTCTGTACTACAGCTTGAAATCTGGGATGGTGATTCCTCCAGATTTTTTTTTTTTTTTTTGTACAGGATTGATTTAGCTATTCTGGGTTTTTGGTTGTTCCATATGAAATTGAGAATAGCTTTTTCCAGGTCTATAAAGAATTGTGTTGGTATTTTGATAGGAATTGCATTGAATCTGTATATTGCTTTTGGTAGGATGGCTATTTTTATTATGTTAATCCTACCTATCCATGAGCATGGGGGATCTTTCCATCTTCTGATAGCCTCTTCAATAAGAAATTAAATGCCAAGACAACAAATAATCCAATTTAAAAATGGGGAAAAGAGCTAAACAGAGAATTCACAAAGGAGGAGTTCCTAAAGCCCAAGAGACACTTGAAGAAATGCTCAGCATCCTTAATCATCAGAGAAATGCAACTCAAGACTACTCTAAGATTCCATCTCACACCTGTCAGAATGGCTAAGATCAAAAGCTCAAATGACAGCACATGCTGGCGAGGGTGTGGAGAAAGGGGAAACCTCCCCCATTGCTGGTGGGAGTGCAGTCTTGTGCAACCACTATGGAAATCAGTCTGGTGATATCTTAGAAAACTTGGAATAGCTCTGCCTCTGGACCCAGCCATACCACTTCTGAGTTTACATCCAAATGACTCCTCACCGAATCACAAGGAAGTTTCCTCATCTATGTTCATAGCAGCCTTATTTGTAACATCTAGAAACTGGAAACAACCCAGATGTCCCTCAACTGAGGAATGATTAAAAAACTGTGGTACATCTGCACAATGGAATACTACTTAGCTATCAGAAACAATGAAATCATGCAATTTGCAGCCAAATGGATGGAACTAGAAAAGCTCATCCTGAGTGAGCTAACCCAGACTCAGAAGGATGCACATGGTATCTATTCACTTGTAGTCGAATTTTAGCTATATAGTACAGGATATCTATACCACAGCCAACACACCAAAGGGAACATGGACATAGAATTTCTTTGTTTGTTTGTTTGTTTTCTCTCCCTGTCATTGAGACACTTTTCCCTGGTGGTACTGCCTTGTAAGCCTCCAGTGTATGAGGAGGCTCTTGGCCCTCATATGACTGCTGAACTGGGGTGGGGGAATGTTATGTAGGGATACTCCACTCCAGAGGAGTAGGATGGAAGGGTTAGGGGGTAGAAGGTGGGAGGACGGGACTGGGAAGGGTGGAAAAAGGACACTATGATGGAGATGTAACCTGAAGCATAAATAAATAAATTTAAATAAATAAATAAACTGTTATACTGTGATGGAGATGTAACCTGAAGTAATACATAAACATTTAAAAAAGAAGAAGAAGAAGACCCTTCAAACTGCTGTTGCTATCAGAAAATCTTTCCATTCTGCTGGCTGTCATTGGCTCTCTGGCCTTGACAATGGTTTCTCCATGACTCTGTCCCTGCCTCCATACTCAGTGTTGACAGTTCGCTCTGTTTCTCCTTTTGTTCTGACAATTTTATTAACTGTTTGCAAAATGCTTCAGATAAATTGGCAATTCCAGTTGAAGAGTCCTCAGCTTTGACAATGAGTCTGTAAATGAGCTGATTTCTTGCTTTATCTTTGACGTTATCTTGGAGTCCACTTTCCTAAGACTCAGGAAAATTCAGCAAGCTCTGGGATTCTATGTATGCTGTAACTTGAAAAATAGAAAAACAAAGCAAATAAAACAAAACAAACAAACCAAACAAACAAAATGTCACTGAATATTGCATGGCATTTTCTGTCTGATGCGCTTTCTCATTGAAGGATGCTCTGTGACTCATCACTTAACACAGTTCTCCTGGGGACATATGTAAGAAAGCAGGCTGCACCTGCTTCTCCAAATAATCCCTCACTTATTTTTGCCTTTCTCACAGTTTCCCACGTAAACTGAAGCCTCATTTTGTTGCAAAGTGGCAATTTTGCATGGGTACCTGGCTTTTCTTCCTCAGTGGTGAAGATGATGTGGCTACCACTCAGAGCCCTGGCACTGGGCCGAGGGCCATCTATGATAAACACCAACCAACACAAGGCAGAGTCAAACAACAGTTGCATGACTGGCCCTGGCAGGCCTGAGCAAACATCTTTCTCTGGTGTGTCCTCAGGGCACACTTTTCTAGAAGCTAAACCCAAAGGAAGGTAGAAAAGTGTAATTTCTTGTGGGTGTTGTGTATTAATTAGTTTTCCTGAGTTCTTTGGATAATTACAATATGTAACATTTGTACTCGATTTGCTCAGATTAAAGATGGACACTTTGGCACATCAGTGAAATTAACAAGAAGGATCAATTGGCTTGAGAATGGGGAATTTTACCACAGGGAACCAGAACAAGCCGAACTTAGACCAAGTCCCAGACGACATACTCTCCAGAGCCAGATGTCTATGACAGCACACTTATGGGGTTAAAGTCTTCCCCAAGCATGAACGATATTGGTTGACCAAGTGACTTCTGCTCTTTTCTACCTGGCTCCCTACCCATCAGAGGAGCTTCTGTCCCAGGGGTATGTGAACTCAAACACTTGCCTCAGCCCATATGGAAAGTGACAATTGGACAACCAGCTGAGTTTAATGGAAAATGAATTATTTTGTTACACAAGAAGAAGGACCACTTCTCTTGAAAGAGATAAGGGTGAGAGTTTGGACAAATGGTTAAGCATGTGGGAAGGAAGCTGCTCCTCTCAGAAAGTGGCTTGGCAACACCTTTGTCCTAAGATTGGCAAAGGCCCTCTGTCTTCTAGTGCCTTTGCCACAAGCCCATCTATTCCTCTGCATCTGTTTTATGCATCTTGTTCGTTTATCTGGCATAGCTGCTGGTGATGATGTGAAATGAAAGACGCTGCTGCAAATATCACTAGATTTGATGACATTGAGACATACTGTAGAGGCTGTGGGGGGCATACACCCGGGAAAAGGGGGAAGGAATACCAAGTTCATGAATTTAACAGATAGCATAAACTAGTGCCTATGACAAAGGAAGAACAATAGAAACATTTCCACAGTCACTCCAAAGAGAGTCTGGAAGCCTAATGGCAGACAGACTTGCAGTTGCAGTGTAGCTAAAGGTTTTACAAAATGGGGAGCAGATGTTTAAGAAATACAGATAGTGAATATAAAATGATCAAAATAGAAAGTAGGGACAGTGAAGTGCCAAGAGACACCATCAGTGGCCAAACAATGAAGTAGAGGTCTGTTGGGTAGGAGGACTGGTATGGAGGAGAAAAAAAAAATGATTTCCCTTCCAGCCAGTGGCAGGCAAGCAGGCAACCAAGGTCTGAGGGATAAATCAGGCTCATTGGCTGCTCCTTTTGATAAAGACTTTGGTGCACAGACTTTTATACTTCTTCAAGTACAATCTATGACTTCTTTTGTTCTGTGGATGACATAATTAGTTGAAGGCTTGCAAAAAAAAAAAGCATTTGTCTTGAAAAACCAGAAATATTTACTGACTCCTTGCAGAAGTTGGCTATGTCCTTCTCAGAGAAAAAGTCAAATCACAAATATATATCCTTATTCACTGATTCTCAGAATGAATGATCTGCCAGTGTGGAAAGTTACCAAGCTATTGCCCTCCATGCAGAAATTATTTCTGGTGTGGGAGGACATTCTCTGGTCAGAGAGGAAAATAGTCTATCCTTTCTAATGTTCTTTGTTTATCTTAAACATCAAAAAGTTCAGGACAGAAGAGTGTTCATACTGTAAATGCCTCTATTATATAACATAGAAATGTGTTCTTTAAATTGTTGATATATCTTTGGGATTGGAGAGAAGGATCAGTCAGTAAAGCAGTTTCCTTGAAAGTATAAGGACCTCATTTGGATCCCCAGCACTGAGTGGGGATAACAGGTTTGCCAGGGCTGAGAACGCAGAGACAGGCAAATCCCTGGGAGTTGGAGTCCAGCAATCCTAGTTTAATCAGCAAATTCCAGACCAGTGAGAGACCACGACTCAAAAAACAAGGTGGATGGCCCTACATCTTCCACTGATACATAGATGTGTGCACATACTTGTTTACATACATACACACCTGCACATCAATATGTACACATGAAATTTTGTTGCATTTAAGCCTTGTCCTTGGAGAATAAGTAAGAAAGGAAGTGAAGAGAAATAAGTAGGCTGGTAAAGACAATACATCTGATGGAATGTGTAATAATAAGTATCATTTAGGTAACCCAAATAAGGAGCCAGAGAGAAGTTCCTCAGCCATGGTACATTTTGTGGCCCTCGTGTCTTTTTGTGTATGGGTATCCCTATGTCTGATGCTATGGATTGTGGATGGATGCTAACTGCCTTCCATGGTGCATTTTGTGGCCCTCGTGTCTTTTTGTGCATGGGTATCCCTATGACTGATGCTATGGATTGTGGATGGATGCTAACTGCCTTCCAGGTTTAAGGACTTCTGAAAGTTGATGAAAAAAATTAACTGCTCTTGGAGATACCTGGGCCTCTTCCCTTTAATAGTAGACCTCATGCCTTGTCAATTTCTATCTTCCCTTCCATTGCTGATTGCAGACATGACATTTTCCAAGTACCTTTCTACAAATCATTCTGAAATCAGAGGTCAACTGATTTTATCCCTCTATCTCTAAGAAAAGCACCATCTAGTTTCTGCCTGCAAAAAAAACAATTTCTACCATCTAAAGCAATGGTACCTGGGATTGGTGACACACTTGGTAATATAGTTCATTCTATTAAATATGGACACTTTCTGTGCTATACACTTTAAAAAATGGATAAACATGAGCACTTGCCACCCTTTCCACATCCAGATATAAAGGACTATTACTTGAATGTTCTTTGTGAGTCTGCCATGGAATGGTGTCCATAATAAAAAGATAAAAGTGAGCTTCATTAGCATTTCTGGTGGAACACATGATGATGGACAGGACCTTTGTTATGGGGTTAGCATATCTGAACAGAATATCTTTGAAAGCTGGTAATAGACTCATACATTTTATTACCTATGGGCTTTGAAAAAATTCCTGTAGTGAAATGTGTGAGTGGAATTGTACTAGATGATTAGCATGTAGTCATTTATTCAAGATTCTCTACAACTTATTTAGAAATAAGTAAATTGAGACACATGTACATTTGTAGAAGATCCAGGCCAGACACTGCGGAGTTAACTCCTCTCTGATCCAGAACCAATGACAATTATTACTGAGAGGGACTCTCACACAGGAAGATGGGTTCATTGGGAGATCATTTTCTTATACTTGGAACCTCTGGTCTGAGTACAATTAGGCAGCTACTTCTAGATTCCTGGTTCCTATTTTGTGTGGCTTTGCCACTGTCTCCCAACCTTTGGTTTCTAAGCCTTCTCTAATGGCATGTTAATCCAGGGATCCTGAGTTGAGTCATAGAGTAGGTTACTGGGATACGACCCTCCTACCTGCCTGTGCTTTCACATCTGCTTGAGCCCTGCTTCCTCCATTACTCTTACTCAGAGAGATTTCCAGCATGGTCTCTTGGTAGTCACTGGAAATCAAGGTGACAACTTCCTGGAAAGCCAATTTAAAGTCTCAACTTTTAAGGCCAGAACAGACTCCTTCTGGCCTTCAAAGTGGAGCATTTAATTGGTCTTTGTGTAGGTTGTCTTTTGACCCTCCACACACAGACACATTGTGTCATGCATTGAACCATATACACAAATAAATGGATAATAAATAAATGCAACTTAATTGTCTTGAGTAAAAAATACTGGCTTCACTCAAACTAGTGTAGATATACACTCTTTTACTTGATGACAAAATTCAGCATGTATAGGAAAATGAAATAAACACAGAGGCTTGCCTCCTGTGAGATGTTGCTGTAAGGATACTTCTGGAGACCACTTTGCTTCCTTGTTTATCACACAGTTGAAGATCCCTATACATGTCCTGATGGTAGAGGATTGTTCACTTAGGAGGAAGTTAGGTCTGCTGGTGAGGTAAGATAACAGTTCAGCACTGGCTCCCCAGTCCACATTTTCTTGATTTCTACCCAGATGTTAACAGTAACAGCATCTCTCTGGGGAGCTACTTTCTGAACTCTACCTTCAATCTGGCCTTTGTACACAGAGACCCGAAAGCTGGAGCTAAGCCAGCAACTCAATATCCTATGTAATCATTAATTTCCTATAGAAAACAAATCTATGCATCAGTACTGTGTTAACGCTGCTTCTTTAACTCTAACTTTAGGCTACCAAGCATTAATAAAACAAACCAACATTAACAGATGCAACATAAATACTACAGACAAAGCTATGGGGCTCGATGCTGATTCCAACCACTCACATACCTGCTCCTCTTCACTGCAAACTTTTCTGAAAAATAAAATAATATGAAAAACCCTGAGGACACGGTGGCAGGAGCACTCTGTGCTTAAGGAAATCTGGCCCACTTTCCAATCAGATACTTGATTCAAGGTTAGGTATTCGCTTTGGGCTTGTCCACATTTGTAAGACCCAGATTTTATTTATAGTTCCAGTGGCAGACCTTGATGAAGTGTTTGCCATGGGCAGGGTGCAAGAAAGCCTAAGATGGATTTCATCCTCTAATTGCTATTAAAAGATTCTTAGCACTTAGTGTGAAGAGAAATTGTAAGGCTTGTTCTCTGGGGTTTGTTAACAAAACATCTACAAAAGAACAAGACACATGCTTGTTGTTTTTTTATTTTTCATCTGTCTTAAGTCCACAGTCCTGGATATGATCTCTTTGTTTTCTGAACTGTAACACAGGAACCTTGCCACGTATCACAAAAAGCTATCCTAGGAGGAGCTGAAGAGGTTACAAAGCTGAGCAGTATGCTTAGAGACGACAGACCCTCTAATATGATAGTTGGATTCTGACCAGCTTGCATATCCTAATATATTATATGAAATAATAAATGATGGATCTAAAGTGCCATATCATATATTGTCAAAAGCAGACATGGAGATCTAGCCATCAAACTGTGCCTTGAAATGCACATGTACATGATTATAAATTGGCTGCTGCATAAATATAGATTATATAGTTGCTTTTAAAAACATGTGAAAATACCCATTTTAAAATTTTCCTTTAAGCCAGTGAGGGTACAAAGAATATCCTCATTTTATGTGTGATTTTTTTTTCATATAGAGTAATTTCCCTCCCCTTGGGTGATTTGAGACAGAGTTGCTAGCTTGTTTCCCAGCTTCTGTGGTAGGGACCCAGGCATAGCCTCTGATATTCCCTTCCTCCATGGATCCAGAGACTTGTACTCAAACCAAGAACTACTCAGACGGAGTGAGGTTCCAGCTAGTATATTTAGAAGGAACCAACACTGATTTAATTCTTATTGTGTATCAGTTATTGTCTCCAGTGTGCATGTGTGTGTGTGAGTGTGTGTGTATGTTTGTGTGTGTGTGTGTGTATTTTTGTGTGTGTGTTTGTGTGTGGGTGTTTATGTGTGTGGGGGGGGGGTGTCTCTCATTATAAGCCTATGACAATCATTTTTTACCACCCTTTTCAAATAAGGAAATTAAACTTGAATAATTATAAAGTCATAGTTTTCTAAAATTCTTCCTGGCGACTTTAGGTTTCCCATATTTTCCCCTTTCATTGATGTATCTTCTATAACAATTACAATGTCCTTTCAGATGGATTGGGAAATATCAGCAAATTTGTGAGTCTCACAATGGCACTTTATTTTAAAGAAGTAATACATGTAATTGTCACTGAGCTTCAAAATGCAAGTGTAAGGGTCTGAACTGACCTCACCATGCCACTGTAAGGTTTGTGAGAAGAAGCAAAGTGCCCAGTATAGAGAACAGGGAACTGAGAACATAAAGGATAAGAAAATCAATGGACTTAATAAGCATTAGAGTCAAGTCTTAAATCCAGACCTTCCAATTCTACTTCTTTCTTCCATAGCTGTTCATATTATAAGAAAATGAAGATGATTGTATTTATAATTACATTTTTTCAGTTCTTATCATGATGGAGAAAATAAATTATCCCTCATGTAAAATGTATCATTAGTTCATTTGAAGTCTATAAGAAAATGTCATGAATTAGGTAATTTGTAAAGAACATACAGCACCTTCTCAGAGCCCTAGAGACTGGGAAGACTAAGATCAAAATGGGTTACTACCCATATGTTCAATTTGTACTTGAAAGCTCTCTGTGCCTCCTTGGAGGAAAGAGCAAAGGATGGTTATGTACTCTTTGAGACACTAATATGATCCAACACAGTCCCATCCTCAGCACTTAATCACTTTTCAAATACCATCATGCTGAAGCTCAGTATTTTAACACATACATTTTTGGGGTTGGGGACAAACATATTTGTACCATTACAGGGAGTAAAAGTTGACATTATCAAGCCCTATGGGGTGGAGATATATCAAATACATTTGAAAATGTCGTTCAAAAGTGGATTCTTAAAAATTGCATTTTCATTCCTTATAATCTTGTGGTACTCAATGGTAAGTAGCCAGATTTCTAACTCGTTAATAGAATTCTGAGAATTTTATTCAGAAATCAACTCATGTGGCCCCAGTAGGGAAGCATGAAAGATCAACATGCCTTTGGTCTCAAACTGCAATTCCCAGAGTGCTTAGAATGAAAAGCAAAGATAAGGGTTTTTCTCTGTCACTTTAAACAGGAAAAATTAATTGCTCCTGTGGAGATGAAAACTTTATGTTTGAAAAGAAACCAGTGCAAAATGCTTTTTTCCATCAGTTCCCACCTGTGGAGACCTAGGGTTTGGCAGCAAATTGGAGCTTAAAGAATGTATTAACAAAGACAAATGCCAGACCCATCTCTAATTAGAAATGCTTGGTTCCACAGACACTAGGCCGGAAGGCTGGTGATAGGCAGAGGGAACGAGGTAAGCTTTATAGTATTTTCATGATGAAAGTGATTGTCTTCATACCTGATCTGTATGTGCAATGAGGTGGGGCTACTGAACACTCTAGTAGTGAAAATTAAATGAACAAGGCTTGCTGTTCATACAGTTATTGATTGACAACTGATATGGAAAGTAGGTTTATCTACTTTTCTGTTTTGTCTGCAATTATGGTAAACAGGCTGACAGTTCCCATAGCAACAACATGCTGTGTATAAACTCATGAACGGAGAGGACACGATCTAGGATTCAAGACATGGGCTCGAGTTCAACTTTTCTCAATGGAGTGGTTTTACTCAAATATGAGCATTAGCTTAGTATTCTCTTCTTTTATCTTAAATGAAAGACTATCATGTTTGACCTAATAAATATATTAAGGAGAAAAAGTGTAAGGGGAGCTTGTGGAACTTCGCAGGCACTGTTTGTGGTTAAATAAGCCAATAGTCTATCCCGGCAACGTCATCAATGCTCAGGTTTGACAGTGAGCCTGCTATGTGCTACATTGCACCACAGCATTGGAAATTGCCACTTGTGTTTTAGATAGGTCTCTGTTGATCAATATGAATTAGAGAAACCCATCTGAGCAAAGAGGAGAGGGATATGACTGTCACTGGGCTGCCAGAAGCATCAGGTGACAAAATGTCTCCCAAAGTGTTTCCCTGTGAATAGAGTTTAAAGTTAAATACATCTGCCATGCTTACAGAAGGGAGCATAGCATAACTGTCATGTGAAATCTCCACATAGCAGATGATCCAAAGAGAGGCTGAGACTCGCTGCCAAACATTAGAAGGAGCGCAAGGTGTCTGGTAGAAGAATGAGGAGAAGGATAGAAAGATCTGGAGGAGACAATAACTCCACAAGAAAAGCAACAGAGTCAACTAATCTAGGTCCAGTGAACCAGGGGGCTCACAGAGAATGAAGCACCAATCAAAGAGAACGCATGAACCTGACCTAGGGCCTACACATACATAATTGATGGGCAGCTTGGTCATCATGTGTGTTCCCTAGCAAGTGGAGTAGGGGCTGTCTCTTATATGGACTTGGATGCCTGCTTTTTGACCACTTCCCCATAGCTGGACTGTGGTGCATGGCCTCAGTGGAAGAGGATGTGCTCAGTCCTGATGAGACTTGATATGCTGGGGTGAGATGGTACCAGGCAAGGGGCACCTCTTTTCTGAGGAGAAGGGGAGGGCAAATAGGGTGAAGAAGGTGGGAGGGCAGGACCCAGAGGAAGGGAGGGAGTGGCCTATGATCAGAATATAAAATGAATAAACTTAATTATTAAAAAGTTAAGTACATCATTTCATAATTATTCAGATCCATCAATCTAAACAATTTCATTTTTCCTTAGGAATGATGTAGAAAGACAAAATACAAATGTGCAAACCAATACTTTTGGGGGTGGGCATTCTGAAGTTAACTGAGGAAGTAGTTCTGGGAGACTGGATGATAGACATGGAATGAGGCAGACCAGGTTGCCAGCCTGAAAAGCATCAAGGCAAAGGATACCCAGTGGTCCAGACATGATAACAAAGTCAAAGTACAAAGGTAGTCCAAAGAATAAACCACTGGAGGAAGCCAAATCACCTTCACACTAAGGCATTAAAGCGTTTATTTATACATCATTGAATTTAGTAGAGTGGGGTGGTAGAGAGAGTGATTAGAAGGAGGGGATTCATGAAGAACCAGACATTGAGAAGGGCAGCTTCTTCTATCAAGAGCCAGTGGGTGGATGACAGAAGTGAAGAGAGGCTGCTTTGTTGAATCAACAGCCTGAAAAATACCACTAATAATGATTTATCACCAGTAATACCACTTATGGGAAGTTTAGAAATTCACTGGGATTTGTTTTATATATCTGGGTTTCCTACTGGAGCAGTTTTCAGGCTGACAGGTTAAGGTTAAGTCTTATCTTCTTTAATGTAGAAGTGTGTGGGTGTTTTGATGTCCTGGGTCCTATAGAAGAAGGATGGATGTTACTAAAGACCATGGACATGAGGATATTGTTTTCTTTCTTTTTCCCATACCACAGACACAGGAGGAGGGGGAAGAGAAAGGTGAAGAAAGAGGAGGAAGAAGAGAAGGAGGAATATGAGGATGAAGAAGAGAAGAGGAAAAAGGAAGAGCAGAGAGAGAGAATGGAAAGAAAGAAGAGAGGGAAAGGAAAATGGGAAAGAGGAATGACAGCAACATTCCTAATTTGGTTTCTTCAACTGATATCCTGGCCAAGTCACTTGGGAATGTTTAATTCAATTGAAATTTCCTAATAGTGAACCTTCATATATATTAAAGTGATGGTGGGAACAAGGTCTACATTGTGATCTCCTCACAATTAGCTGCTGAGTTCCAAAGGCTATCTATAAATCCTCTTTTCAAACCAATGGCACTAAAGAAATCCATAGTTAGCTCTACATATAACTTTTAGAAAAGAAACAAACAAATAAACAAAACAAAACCCCAAAACTTTGTTTGGAAATTTCCAGTGTTGTTTCTTCAGCCAACTGGGAAAATTGAGGGCTCAGATCCAATACCAACTTTGATGAAATAGTAATCTCTGTACATCGGATGTATTCCCTGCCGTGCAGACACCATCAGCATGCTAGTTTTTCCCCATAGGTATCACAGCCACAGTTAGGCTGCAGTTCTTCCAGGTTTCTCCCACTCACTTGTTTATCAGATGCTTTCTTTTCTCCTCCCCTCTCCTTCTCTCTCTCTCTCTCTCTCTCTCTCTCTCTCTCTCTCTCTCTCTCT